>JAOTQR010000086.1:23307538-23337722 GCA_025774065.1 Solanum ossicruentum | reverse complement strand
ACCCACCCAAAGTAAACCATCTGTATGAAAAAGGCTCCCAGGCCAAATCCTGGGGTAGGTCTAAGAGATCCTATTCCGACTTCCTTTCTTCTCTAAAAATCTCTCCAATCAACTTCACCAGTTTTCTGATATAACCCAGAACCTTTTTCCAGCCTCATCTCTCCTTAAAAGATTTTTCCAACCATGTACCCTTCGCTGCGATTCTGTTTCTAACAAAAAATACCAAACTGACCCTTTACCCATCAGAAAAGACTCTCACCCCATTCCCGCCATAACCCAGAACTCTTCTCTCCAGTTTTATTTCTCTTCTTGACGTCTGCTGGTCACAACGATCTCTCCCACTCCAGATGCCCCATTCTCCTAAACCAGTGTCATTTTCTTCTCATCCTTTTTTCAGATGGAGCATTGCATGTATTTTGCAGTTGGTTTTAAGTCCTTTGATATTGTTGGATCTTCCCATACAACATAGTCATGGTTCCGTTGGACTTAGAGAAGTGAGGATTTCATCAGGAGAGTCTCCTTCAACAGAGACACCATGGAGTGGATTGTCCAAATATTAAGCGAAGCATCGAGGGTTCAGGAATTCTGTGTCATTTCAAGTGCAAAGTGCAGGATTGGGTTGGAGAAAGTGCTATAAGAGTAGATGAGTTAGTAATTTAAAAAATCTCTGATCCAAAATGACACAGATTCTCAAAGGAAAAATACAAACTAATCTTTCTTTGCATATATTTAGCAATTTTATTGCCCCCCTTGTGAAACTCCTTCCAAAGTTGACCAGATCTTATGATGTCATCATTTACTTCTGTATCTCAAGTCTACTTCTTGGTTTCCATAAATAGTAAACTTTTGTTAGTATATTATTGCTAGATACAGTGTGTTGAATTACTCTGTGAGAGAATAATGTATGTTATACTTAACTCATTCTGTGAACCCGGCCGTTCTTTTTTTAGTTCTGCAATTTACTCAATGATTGGTATCATTTGCTCTTGCTTCTATATGATCTTGTTCTGATCATTCCTTTGGAAACAGTGCAGGTATTACTGAAGGCTTTTCCATGTGTGGTGGTGATTTTGTTGAGGTTTATAGTGATCCAAGCCAAGCAGGTATGGTAGCTTGATGGCATCTCCTCATCGGAGGAGATAGAAAATTCCAGAGGAACCATCCAATGATGTTTCATGTAGAAATATATACAACTATGTACATTAGATTCAGGACCTTAAACAAATATCTAATGCTTCTTATACTGGCCTAGGTTATATTTTAGCTTATACGAGGATAATGTATTTTGGTATTTCATCTTTACCTTGTGGAAATGAGTTCCTGCTTTATGGGACTGCACTGATTATGTTATTTTACCTTGTGGAAGTGAGAGCTGCAATTGGGGTATTTCCATGTGATGTTTCATTTAGAAATATATACAAATATGTACATCAGATTTCGGATCTTAAAAAGAATATCTAATGCTCCTTATACCGACCTCGGTTATATTTTACCTGGTACAAGGATAATGTATTTTGATATTTCATCTATGCCTTGTGGAAATGAGAGCTGCCATTGGGGTATATGTGTACCTGCATCTTAATGGGCCCCAAAGTTAAGTTTTGTCCTCATCATGTTGACTGTCCATGACCTTTAGTCTTATGCTACCGCTCATGTTGACTGTCCATGACCTTTAGTCTTATGCTAAATATAATCAGTTGCGAAAATAATCTGCTTTTGCTTTCTTTTGTGGGCATGCATTTCTTAAGATTGATCACCATAATCTCAGCTATCTCGTAACACTATCTGGCATCTTATTTGGTTTTTTTCCTTGGTTCGTTTTATGATCGAAGCTATTCTTATCAGATATTAATGTGCAGGAGTTTGGGATGCAGTTGTCACTTGTTTCTTCCTAGACACTGCCCATAACATTGTGGAGTATATTGAGATTATCTCAAAAGTCCTCAAAGATGGTGGAGTAAGTAATATAGCTAAACTTTAACATAATTTTCAAAAAATTAGATCATTTTGTTCATCTTTTATGTATTTTTTTATGGTGCATGATCTGCTTGCTTTGCAGGTCTGGATAAACCTTGGGCCCTTGCTTTATCATTTTGCAGATATGTATGGTCCGGAAGATGTAAGCTCCCTGTTTACAAAACCAAAACATAGTTGCCAGTTTTGTTTTCTAATATGGATGATGTACATGTTTTACTGCCCCTTCTCTCTCGCCCTAAATAATCCAGGAAATGTCAATTGATCTGAGTTTGGAGGATGTGAAAAGGGTTGCTCTTCATTATGGATTTATATTCGAGGTATCCCCAGCTTCGTCTGAATGCTGCCATGGCTTGCACCATATTTTTGTTTTGATTGAGTGCTTCATTTTCTTATGCAGAAAGAATCAACTATTGAGACAACATATACTACAAATCCAAGGTCAATGATGCAAGTAAGTTTAACATCATGTTGTAGCTATGTGGTATTCATACTTATTTTCTCCTGTTAACATTAAATCATGTTCCATGTGCTCTTCAAAATTTTGGCAATCTGTACAGAAGATGTAGGAAATAGGTTCTTGTCTTGAAGTTTTTAGTTTTTGAATCTAAGATCCTAAGTTTTTAGTTTGTTAATCACATGGATCGATTTTCTCTACTGTGGTAGTTTTCTTAATTAGCAATTTATATATAGATTTGTAAGAAGAGGAGGAACATAACTCTCTTTGAAATTGATGATTGAAAATATACAATAGGATGACTTATTAAAAAATATTTTACTGAAGTAGTGCTTATATAGGAGGTTTGAGCTAAAACATGAAAAAGAATAATTTTTCAAGTTCAAAAAAAAAAAAGGATAATTTTAAAAAGGACTCGTCATATAGGAGGGTTTAGCTAACATGAAATAATTGTGAATTCCTATTTCAATACCCCAAAATGCTGAAAAAAGAGACGCTAGTCACGAAAATGCAATTAGTACTGCCTTTATGGACCCTCTTGGCCAAGTTAGGTTCCCAACACAGTCAAATGAACAAATTTCAAAACATTATGGACAAACGCACACCAAAGAGCCTTAAAAATCATAAATTGTTGTTTCGTGCTCCCAAAACATTGGTTTTGGTTTTGGGGTATGATGGAATAAAGCAAAATTCAATTGTGAAGTAGCAGTTAGTCAATGCAACTTTTGAACGCTCATCATGGGTCATTTGGAAACAGTCGATCTATGTTTTAAGCATAGGGTCAGGCTGCGTACATCCGACCCCCCCTTACCCCGCAATGGGCGGGAGCCTTTGAGGCAATGGGGTAATGTTGTTGTTGTTGTTGTGCTCCCAAAACATTGAAAAGGGACCAAGTTTGTGGCCTAATGGAATCGGCTGAATGAATTCCAAAAAATATATGGACACATCAAAAAGCCTGAAAAATTGTGATTTTCCTATTTCATAAACCCCGAAAGGCCAAAAAATAAGATATCAGTCAAAAAAATTGCAACAAGAACTAGTTAATAGGCCTTTTTCGGCCCTCTACGCAACAAAGTTTGGGCCAACAGAGTGGTTGAACAATATTTTGAAAAATCTATGGAATAATACACACGAAAGAGCTTGGAAAATCGTGAATTCCTATTATGTGACTCCGAGATGCCAAAAAAGAGACATCAATCACGAAAATGCAATGAGTACTACTCACCAGGCCTTTTTTGCCTTGTCTGCCAAGTTTAGGACCTAACAAAGTCAGTTGAACAAATTCCTAAAAATCTATGGAACAACACTCACCAAAGAGCCTGGAAAATTGATAATTCCTATTTTGTGACTCTGGAACACTTAAAAAAGAGACATTAGTATAGAAAATCTAATGTGTACACATGCCTCTTTGGCCCTTCGCAGCCAAGTTTGGGCTCAAATAGAGTTTCAAACAAATTCTTGAAAATCTATGCACTAACACATTGAAGAGTTTGAAAAATAGTGAATTTCTATTTCTTGAACCTGAAGCATCTAAAAAAGACGTTAGTCACGAAAATGAAATGAGTATTGGTCACTAGACATTTTTAGCCCCACCTGATCAACTTTGGTACCCGATGAAGTCTGTCGAATAAATTATGAAAAATCAATGGGCTAACACATACTGAAAGCCTTAAAAAATCACGAATTCCTATTTCATGACCTCAAAATGCCAAAAAAGAGAAGCCAGTCACGAAAATGCAACGAGTACTGGTATAAGGCCTTTTCGTCCTGTCCATCTTAGTTTGGAGCTCAGAGGAGTTGGTTGAACAAATTCCTAAAAATCTATGAACCAACACACACTGAAGAGCTTGATAAATTGTGAATTCCTATTTGACAATGCTTTGTCACTCGTGTTAGTTCTAGTGAAATGAAATTTTACAAATTGCGAAAACTCTGAACAACTATATATCAAAACTGCAGTAAATTAAACTAGCACATGAAGTAATGATGGCATATTCTGCAAAGCTTGGGCAAATTTATAGTTTGAAGTCCATGCTTTATGTATTTGGATCTCTAGTGGTTTAGTGACAATTTTTTAGATTGCAATCAAACAATTTTGATATTATATCTGTGTTCTGTGCAGTTCTTTAACTCTTTTCCTTCCCTTTGAGTGTAAACGATTTTTGTTTTGATCTTCATATTCTCCTTTAAATTGTAATGACCCAAGCCACTGGAATATATTGAATGCCTTTGCCCAGCATCCCTTATGAATTTCTCTCTCCGGTTGTGTTATCACCGAGCCCAAAAACGTGCATACCATGTGAACTTGTGTTTTTGTTCCTTATAATGCTCTTCACGTGTTTCTCCTACGCCGAGGTAGCTTCGCTTAAGGTGTCATGTGCAATCCTCCTTTGAAACTACTAGTAGGCAAACAAGCTTTTGAAGAGGGGGCGAGTGCACGTGCCACTTTAGGCGAATCTACATCTAAATGGTTTAGGAAAGTGAAGACCTGACATATTTCACATGGTACGCATGTGTTTGGGCTCGATGATGCCTAGCTTGAGGGACAAATCTGTGAAGAATGTTGAGTCAAACCAGACAATACTTGACATGGGCTTGGATCATGACATAAATTCTCCTATTTTGTTGTATGTGGAATTGTTATACATCCATACTAAACTTTACTCTTGTCATTCCAGAATCGATACTATGCTGCCTTTTGGACGATGCGTAAGAAGACAAAGGAGATTTTGTAGTTAAGCAGCATGAAGTTTTCATCCTTGTGTTGGTGGTGTACCAATGAATTCCCATTGATTCACTTAATCTACTGAAAGCATGCATATTCAAGAATTGGAGGATGATAAAGTTGTTATTTAGGATTTTGGTTTCTTTGATCAATGTGATGGAGATGGGTATGAATTGCTATTAAAATTTAAGATTGTTCAATAAAAATGAGTTCTGCATGATTTGTAGATGCACTTGATATGAATATGAAATGCTGCTATATTGTTGGAAATTTGATAATACATAGTATTTTAAGGTAACAAACAATTGAGCTTTGTTGCAACTTGTATTGTTAGAAGTTATACAGATTGTTAATGGAATGATATATATTAGTATAACTTGAAACAAAATGATATATATTAGTATAACTTGAAACAAAGTTGTGATAGTTATGATTGCAGCAAGCACAACTTTCGTGGCGACTATATTTGCTGCTAAAGCATAATTTGTGGCGACTAAATATTGGTATTAGTGACGATAAGGTCGCTCTATAGTTACTTCTAGTAGCTATTAATTCAAACATTAGTGGCGAGTAATAGAGCTGTTAGTGACAATTAAAACTGCTGCTGATAATCACGACTGCTATTACTATTGGTGGCAATGAAAACTGCTACAGATACACTTTTAGTGGCGACGAAACTGCCGCTAATAAATATAATTGACGCTAAAAATACTTTTAGGGACAACTCTTAAGACTTTTAGTGGCGAAAAAATTAATGCTAATGCTCACTTTTAGCGACCGTTACTGATACTTTTAGCGGCGATGAGATTGACACTAATGCAAAGTTTAGCGACGATTATAGTTGCTGCTCAATTACTTTTAGTGACTAACAAAAACTGCCACTATACCTATTAGCGACGGCAATTGTTGCTTCTAGCGACGGCAATTGTTGCTGCTGTAAATTTTTTAGCGACGGTAGGTAACACTTAGCGGCCATACAAAAACTGCCGTTAATACACAGTTTTAGCTGCGACGACTATTACTTTCAGGGCGACAAAACAAACACTTTTTAGCAACGACTACTTTAGCTATAATACTGTGACAACTACTCTTAGTGGCGACCAAAATCTACCATTAATACATACTTTTAGCAATGATTATAATTGCAGACTATGTTTACTACTAACATATATTTTTAGACGAGTACTATAATACATACCTTTAGCTACGACGATGTTTGCTGCTAAATACTCAACTTTTAGTAGCAAGATTTTTGATATTAGCAGTGATAGAAGCTGCTGTTAGTACTTATTTTTAGTGACAACTAACATAGCATAGGTATCTGTGGCAACTACTTTTTTGAATTTATTGAAGACTGTTTTAACTTGAAATTGTAAAATTTATGAGAGCCTATTGATGGAACTATGTGCGTGTATATTACATGCCACACTGTAATTATAATGAAAGAACACTAGTAGGTGACTTTTTTCAACTTCATAAGTAGCATTTCCATTGCATGCTACCAACAAAGAATTAAGGTTCCCATAAAACTTATTAGAATATTTGAGTAATGATAGAATTAAAGCATGCAAATACTCCTTTTCCACTTCAACCATATACTGTCCAAACAGGTTATAATCATTTTGATTTCCACTTTTCAAACTGTACGTCCAAAAGTTCATATCAATCATCGCAGCATACACCAACATTCAAGCGTAACCAATGGCATCATCACATGCCAGCTAACATGACAAGAAGCCACATTATATGCCCTGTGAATTAGCTGAACACCAAACAAACGCATAGCCTTAGCAAAAGCCCGTGTTATTGGATGTTGATATAGCAAAGTGATGACTAATCGTTCACGAATGTATGTGAACTTGTGGAGATGGAAAAAATGATCCACTATAACTTATCATATGATGAAAGGATACAGGAGCTGTAGAAACTGCAAAGACATTTTTCATAAGATAGTGTACACTGGTTCTGACAAACCATCACCAAAAAAGTTGCAGAAACGCATGTAATGCGTCAATTATGAGAAAATCTAACAATTTAAGAACACATTTTTTTAACTAGAACCTAGCTTGCTTATGCCAAAAATCAAGGGAGAATTTTTTTCCTTCGCCTTGGGGTCTCTCTCTTGACAAACATCTTCTCAAACTCGTCAAGGGGTCGACTGGAACCATCAGGTTGACTAACAAACTTCCAGCCACCACCATTTCCACGCTTGCCACGAGATCCTAGCATCTCAACAGTGAAATTCCAGCCATTTGAAGGGCGCTTGCGGCTATACTTGTGGCATTTCACCTTTTTTGCCATCTAAACCAAGAGCAGAACCATGTAACCAGAGTTAGTAAAACAGAATAACTGTAAACTCGACAGATCAAAATCTTATTTTGGTGCAACAATACATCAGATCACTATGATATACTTAGGGTTTAATTGGTTCCTAGACATGCTAACCTTCATCTTGTTGAAGTTCATCCTTTGGACAAACTCTTGATACAACATCTCATCTTCCTTCATTGATATTTCATAATGCACCTCATCAGGATCCCTGGTAGTCCCATCCCAACCCTCGGGCATGACCTTGAAGTCAGGTTTATAAGGAAGAGTTGCAACATGGAATTCTTTGTCATGAGCATTTAAAAATCTGCAGAACAAGCATGATTAGTATTTCATAAATCATAACAGTTCTTCTAATGGAGCTAGCCATTTTCATACAATTTCCAGGTGATCAGCACAAATATATTGCTAGATTTTCATACAATTTCCAGGTGATCAGCACAAATATATTGCTAGACTAGAGGCAAGCATGCCTGAGCTTGCTTTCACGATATATCACCTAAGATAAAGACACTTGTGTCCAAGGAAAGATGTGAGGCGAGCACTGTCGCATAACAGTTTGACAATGAAACCCTGAACCACGTTCGTTAAACTTTTGACTTCGTCCAAGTTTGTTTTGGAGGATTTTCTTGGTTATATTTAGCTTCCGACACATACATAATAGGTTACCAGTAAACAATCTTACAACAACAACAACATTACCCCATTGCCTCAAAGGCTCCCGTCCACTGCGGGCTAAGAGGGGGTCGGATGTACGTAGCCTGACCCCTATGTTTAAAACATAGAGCGACTGTTTCTGGATAACCCATGATGACCGTCGAAAGTTGCATTGACTAACTGCTATTTCACAACTGAATGAAGCGCCGACAGTTAAAGAGTCATTTTGCTTTATTCCATCATACCCCAAAGCCAGTAAACAATCTTGTAGTGTCATAAACAACATTTAATCAGGTAATAATGTGATGTGTTTATCCAGCCAGCAAATAAGAAACCAGGAATGTGAACAATCAAATCAGATAACTGTTGAGTCTAGTAAGCAATCATTATGGGAAAAACATGAAGTAGTGCAAGGTATAGTGTTCTTTAGAGATAGGATCGATCAATACGAATTTGGTAAGTATAACCCTAGATAGTTTATTATTACTACTACTCCTTTCAAACAAATTTCAAAAAAAATTAAAGCAGACTAAGAATTAATTAATATTTTTAATAGTGACACAATATTAGAACTCGAGTTATTTAGAGAACGGAAAAGGCTCAAAATGCCCTCAACGTATTAGAAATGGTTCAAATTTGCCTCTCCTACCTATTTGATAAAAAATGCCCTTAAAAAAGAGTAGGAGGTCCCCAACTTATGACTTTAGGCTTTCAACTTATAAGCCACTTGAAAAAAGCCAATCCAAACACCCCTTAATCCAACTGTTTGGTCATTCTTAAATAGCTGATTCACCAGGCCCCTGTAACTACTGTTGGACTCTTTTTGGATTATGTCTGCACTTTAGTTATTTGTAAGTTCTTGTACAGTAACAAACTTCTTCTTTTGTTGTAATTTCTTGCCTTGCAGTAAAATATTTTGGTCTAGTCTTTAAGAACAAAATCGAGGTAAGGGAGATATAACTCTTACTGAGTCATGTTTCATAAACATGGCCAAACAAGGGAGATATATCGGTGTCTGAAATCAGCTCATTCAGAGGGTAGAGAAGAGATTGGCAGTTTGGAAGAAAAGACACCTGTTCAAAGGAAGCAAGGAAGTGCTTATTTAGATCACTTTATCGAGCATCCCTACATGTTGCACGTTCCTATCCAACGCTCCTACCGTTGTTATAGGAAAGCTAGAAAGGTTGCAAAGAAATTTTCTTTGCAATGTGGCAGATGGGGCAAATAATTTTCACTTAGTTTGATGAGAAAGTTTGATGAGAAACAGTGACATATCTTAACAGTTAGGAGGTTTTGGGGTTAAGGATTTGAAGGTTTTTACCGAAGCACTTTTGGGTAAATGGTTGTGGAGATTAAGGGTGGAGGGAGAAGCTTTATGGAGAGGAGTGATAGTGAATTAATATGGAGAAATGGAAGGGGGATGGAGAACATATAGGATCAGTATGCCTTTAAATTGTGGGTGTGAGGAGGACCGTTATGAACAGGTGGGAAGCCTTTAATGATAACATTGGTTTTAAGGTGGGAACAAGACGAGAATTAGTTTTAGAGGAATTATCGATAGACTAACCACAAAAGACAATTAGGGATTTATTGGAATTCTCACATTTATTTGGAAGATGCTTCTTTCGACGAGTTACACTAATAGGATGAATCAAATGAGTACTATGAGAAATACTGGAGAAGAATATTATTGAATTGTGTTTTCTACGTTATTACATTGAGACCCTATAGATACTATATTAGACTCTTTTTCCAACTACGATGCTATAATACAATCTTTTTCCAACTAGGATACTATAATACAATCCTTCTCCAAGTAGGATTTTATATACTATTGTTATTCCCATTCCAATTCTAATTAGGATTGTATTTACCTATTTCTATTTCTAACACTCCCCCTCTAGCTAGTACATACACGTCATATGTACCTAGCTTGTTACAAATATAATTAATACGAAGATGGCTGAAGAGCTTCGTGAGATATTTGCAAATTGATCACTCGACTTCACAAAATCGACAATCAATCTCAGTGTGCTTTAGTCTTCTCATGAACCACTGGATTTGATGCACAATGTCCATAAACACAATGTGATAAGTTCTTCAATTACAGTGTTGAACTTCCCAAACCAAGCTCAGTAGACTGATTCATACCACAAAGGGACTTACACAAATGACATATAAGGCTACCAAACTCCCCCTGAGCAACAAAATCAACTGGTTGCTCCACATAGAATTTCTTCCTCGAGATGATCATGGAGAAAAACATTTTTAATGCTCAACTGATCAAAAGGTCAGTGGAGAATGATAATATGGATCATGCCGAAATTAATCTAAGAAAGTCACTTTAAAACTGCTCGAAACCTGCTTATGCACCATAATTCAACTGAGGAAGCCCATGCTAAGTAGTTGAACGACCCAGTGATGGTTCTGAAGTGATCATAGGATTAGAACTTCTTATTCCTGTAGTTTTGGAGCCAAACATATCGATTCCAAAGGAAATCTTTAAAATCAAACTCTAGTAGTCACCGATTTGATGGCACGACCCTCCATGAAGGGAAAAAACTGCAAACAAGGATGCCGGAAAACTACTTGTAACACTAGAAACTCACCGTAAATTGCTTGAAATTGTCGAAACCCTAATTCTGGCGATCGGATCTGGGAAAACATTACACGGATAGCCTCAGAATGGAGAGGCGACCCTGCTGGAAAAAGAATTAAAAAAACTCTTGCGGGAAACAGTCACATACCGGCGCGCGAGGCCAAAATTGGAGGGCACACCGTGAAGGCACTCGTTGACACGGGAGCCGACAGTAATTTCCTTACCCTTCAGGAGGCCAAGAGGATGGGCATCCAATTCAAGAAAGGACGTGGTTGGCTTAAGGGAGTCAATTCTGCACCAACCGAGACGTTTGGAGTTGCCCAAAACGTAAAGGTAAGCTTAGGAAATTGGAACGGCCACATCAACTTCTCCATAGTAACCATGGATGATTATCCACTTATCTTGGGTATTGAAATCATGGACCAAGTCAAGGCCGTCCCAATGCCCTTTGCGAACTCACTGTGTATCTTGGAAGAGGGTAATGCTCATATAGTCCTACTCGAGCGGGAAACCTGACTCCAAGAGAAGCAGATCTCAGCTTTGCAACTCGCCAAAGGCGTAAAGAAGGAGGAGCCAACCTACCTTGTAGCCTTGAAGGAAGAAGCCGTCGTTCCTCCAGCCGAAGAACTGCCCAAAGGAGTTAAGCCCGTCTTGGAGGAGTTCAAAGACGTGACGCCGCCCGAGCTGCCGAAGAGGTTACCACCAAAGAGGGAGGTGGACCACAAGATAGAGTTGTCACGGACTTGGTCGTGATTCCAACGAACCGTGCGGCCTAGCAAACTTTCAACGCTCAAGTTGCTAGTCAGCCCGACTCCCGATGCTTAGCAAAACTTAGAAAGACTAAGTTAAGAAACTTTACGAAGGAACTTGGAAACTTTGGAGGAACAAAGAAAGAACTCTAATATAGAGACCTTGAAAACTTTACAATGCTTTGCTTGATTTTCTTATTTGTTTGCTTGATGAAAAAGAGAAGCCTAAGGGGGTATTTATACTAGTCCCCTCCCTAAATGAACGGCTAGGATCATTTTGATCCAGTGGCTACAAATGCCCTTCTAGAGAATTCCTACAAAAATATCTTAGATATTTACAAAGGAAGACTTCTTTTGAGTCTTCTACAGCTCCCAGGGCCTTCTTGCAAGATCTATCTTTCTCTAGGGAATTTCGGAAGGCTCCACCTTGCCATGGACGTTTTTAAGGCAATTTTGGGCAGAATTTGAACGGCTCGTCACATTCTCCCCCACTCAATCTAGCGACGTCCTCCTTGTAGGCTTTGATGAGGTCTTGGTAGTTCCACAATATGAGTTCATGTTCCCAACTAGCTTCACTGTCGGGAGATCCCTTCCATTTTACAAAGTACTCGGTGTAGCTGGGATGAGTCCCCCGTCTAGGAACGACTCGGTGAGCGAGAATTTCTTCCACTTTTCGTTCAGGCACCGTGGTGATGGCTGTTGGTGCTCTCTTTGACTCATCCCAACTTGGATCATCCTCATCCTGATGGTACGGCTTCAGTAGACTCACATGAAAAACAGGATGCATTTCCAAGTGCGAGGGTAGTGTCAAGCGGTAGGCTAGCTTGCCAATGCGCTTCTCCACGGGAAACGGTCCTTCATAACGCCTCACTAGCCCTTTGTGCACCTTAACCAATCTTCTGCTTTGATGAGGAAGGAGTTTCACCATGACTAAGTCTCCTTCCGCAAACTCCAAATGTCTTCTCTTAGCATCGGCCCATTTCTTCATTTTCTGCGCGGCCTTTGCTAAGTATGCTTTTGCCAAATCTAATTTCTCATGCCATCCCTCGACAAATTTGTAAGTTGCAGGATTAGGCCCTTTGTAACCAATGGCCATAGTTTGTGGCGTCATTGGTGGTTGTCCCATTGCCAGCTCAAACGGACTCGACCCAGCTGATTCATTCTTCTGTAAGTTATACGAAAACTGGGCGATGTCAAGTAGCTTAGCCCAATCCTTTTGATTGGCACGGACATAGTGCCGCAGGTATAGCTCTAGCAAAGCATTCACCCTTTCAGTTTGGCCATCCGTTTGTGGGTGAAAGCTTGTGGAAAAATTGAGCTCAGACCCTAAGATTTTGAAGAGCTCCATCCAGAATCTCCCCTTGAAACTGATGTCCCGGTTGCTGACTATAGTTTTCGGAATACCCCACTATTTCACCACATGTTTGAAGAATAGTCGGGCAGCGTCCTCAGCATTGAACTTGGTCGAGACCGGTATCCACGACGACCATAATGTTGCTGCACCCTTCGGATTTCGGTAGGCATGTGATGAAGTCCATGGAAATACTTTCCCATGGTTTCTCCGCAATAGGCAATGGCTCCAATAGACCAACTGCAGGACGTTGTTCCACTTTGTCTTGCTGGCACACAAGACAAGTCTTTACATAGAGCTCTACATCATCCCTCATTAGGACCAATAGTAAGCTCGTTCGATGAGTGTCATAGTCCTTCGCGCTCCAGGGTGACCTACCCACCTTGAGTCATGGCACTCCTTGATAATTTCCTTCATTAAGCCTCCACATTTTGGCAAATACACCCGATTTCCCTTGGTGAGGAGCACCCCATCCTCAAGCCAGAACTGGCGCATCTTTCCTGACTTGCCAGGCCCAACAAATCCCTCCTTTATACGGTCTATCATTAGGAAACTTGGGCTAGTGATAGAGGCAAGTTCGGCCTTCCTGCTTAGTGCGTCGGCCACAACATTCCCATTGCCTGGCTTATACTCAATCACAAAGTCGAACTCGGCTAAGAAGGCCTGCCACCTGACTTGTTTAGGTGTCAGCTTCTTCTGCTTAAGGAAGTAACTTGTGGCAAATTATTTGTCTTCACAACGAACTTAGTGCCCAACAGATAATGTCTTCACGTCCGCAGGCAATGCACTACAACGGTCATCTCCTTCTCTTGGATCGTGTAGCGCTTCTCCACATCATTAAGCTTATGACTCTCGTAATCCAGTAGATGCCCTTCTTGCATAAGGACGCCTCCCAAGGCATCCGTCTGCACCTCGTAAGGTTTGGTGTGGTCGGGCAAGACCAACACCGGCTCCTTTCAGCGCCTCGAACGCTGCCTGGCACTTCTCATCCCAATCCCAGGTCCGGTTCTTCTTTAACAAGTCGGTGAGGGGAGAGGCTATAGCAGAATAGCCTTTGATGAACTTTCGGTAGTAGTGAGCCAATCCAAGGATGGATCGAAGTTCTGGCACCTTCTTTGGTGGCTCCCATTCTTGTATGGCACGGACCTTGGACTCGTCCATCCGAAGTTTACCCTCTCCGACTATGTGTCCCAAGAAGGAGACTTCTCGTTGAGCAAATGCGCACTTCTCCTTCTTGACATACAATTCGTTTTCTCGTTGTACTTGGAAGACTTGTCTCAAATGATTTACATGATCTTCCAAAGTGTTGCTATATATGACAATGTCGTCCAAATACACCACCACGAACTTATCCAAGAACGGTTGTAGGACATGGTTCATAAGGGTGCAAAACGTTGCTGGCGCATTTGTTAGTCCAAAAGGCATCACGAGGAATTCATACGAACCGTACCTCATGACGCATGTGGTCTTTGGTTCATCCCCCTCAGCAATCTTCACTTGGTAGTATCCGAACCGCAGATTCAACTTGGTAAACCACCGTTCTTGACCAAGTTGATCAAAGAGATCGGCAATAAGTAGGATCGGATACTTGTTCTTCACTGTGATCTTGTTGAGCGCCCGATAGTTGATGCACAAGCGGAGTGATCCGTCATGCTTCCTCTTGAACAAAACCGGTGCTCCATAAGGCGCTTTTGATGGACGAATGTAGCCCATGTCCATCAATTCCTTCAACTGCCTTCGCAATTCCTCAAGCTCCGGAGGCGCCATGCGGTATGGCACCGCCGTAGGCAGAGTGGCACCTGGTACCACTCCAAAACGTGCTCAACTCCTTTGGGCAGTTCTTCGACCCGAGGAACGGCGGCTTCTTCCTTCAAGGCTACGAGGTAGGTTGGCTCCTCCTCCTTTACTCCTTTGGCGAGTTGCATAGTTGAAGTCTGCTTCTCTTGGAGTCAGGTTTCCCGCTCGAGTGGGACTAGATGAGTGTTACCCTCCTCCAAGATACACAGTGAGTTCGCTAAGGGAATTGAGACGGCCTTGACTTGGTCCATGAACTCGATGCTTGCGCATCAAGTCAAGGCCGTCCCAATTCCCTTTGCGAACTCACTGTGTATCTTGGAGGAGGGTAACGCTCATCTAGTCCCACTAGACTGGGAAACCCGACTCCAAGAGAAGCAGATTTCAGCTATGCAACTCGCCAAAGGAGTGAAGGAGGAGGAGCCAACCTACCTCGTAGCCTTGAAGGAAGAAGTCGTCGTTCCTCCAGTCGAAGAACTACCCAAAGGAGTTAAGCACCTCTTGGAGGAGTTCAAAGACATGATGCCGCCCGAGCTGCCGAAGAGGTTACCACCAAGAGGGAGGTGGACCACAAGATATAGCTGGTACTAGGTGCCACTCCGCCTGCGGCAGTGCCATACCGCATGGCGCCTCCGGAGCTTGAAGAATTACGGAGGCAGTTGAAGGAATTGATGGACATGGGCTACATTCGTCCATCAAAAGTGCCCTATGGAGCACCGGTCTTGTTCCAGAGAAAGCATGACGGATCACTCCGGTTATGCATCGACTATCAGGCACTCAACAAGATCACGGTTAAGAACAAGTACCCGATCCCACTTATTGTCGATCTCTTTGATCAACTTGGTCAAGCACGGTGGTTTACCAAGTTGGATCTGTGGTCCGGATACTACCAACTGAGGATTACTGAGGGGGATGAACTGAAGACCACATGCGTCACGAGATACGATTCGTATGAATTCCTCGTGATGCCTTTTGGACTCACAAACGCGCCAGCAACGTTTTGCACCCTCATGAACTGTATCCGACAACCGTTCTTGGATAAGTTCGTGGTGGTGTACTTGGACGACATTGTCATATATAGCAGCACTCAGGAAGATCATGTAAATCATCTGAAACAAGTCTTCCAAGTACTCCGGGAGAACGAGTTGTATGTCAAGAAGGAGAAGTGCGCATTTGCTCAATGAGAAGTCTCCTTCTTGGGACACATCATCGGAGAGGGTAAACTTAGGATGGACGAGTCCAAGGTCTGCGTAATACAAGAATGGGAGACACCAAAGAAGGTGCCAGAACTTCAATCCTTCCGTGGATTGGCCAACTATTACAGGAAGTTCATCAAAGGCTATTCTGCTATAGCTGCTCCCCTCACCGATCTGTTGAAGAAGTATCGGACCTGGAATTGGAATGAGAAGTGCCAAACAGCATTCGAGGCACTAAAAGAAGTCGTGGTCAAGGAGCCGGTGTTGGTCTTGCCCGACCACACCAAACCTTACGAGGTGCAGACGGATGCCTCAAATTTTGCCTTAGGAGGCGTCCTTATGCAAGAAGGACATCCGATGGCTTATGAAAGTCGTAAGCTAAATGCTGTGGAGAAGCGCTACACGGTCCAAGAGAAGGAGATAACTGCTGTAGTGCATTGTTTGAAGACGTGGAGACATTATCTGTTGCGCACCAAGTTCATCGTGAAGACAGATAATGTTGCCACAAGTTACTTCCTTAAGCAGAAGAAGCTGACACCTAAACAAGTCAGGTGGCAAGCCTTCTTAGCTGAGTTCGACTTCGTAATGGAGTACAAGCCAGGCAAGGGGAACATTATGCCCGATGCCCTGAGCAGAAAGGCCGAACTTGCCTCCATCACTAGCCTAAATTTCCCAATGGTTGACTGTATAAAAGAGGGGTTGGAGCAAGACCCGCAAGCCAAAAATTTGTTGGGCCTGGCAAGTCAGGGGAAGGCGCGCCAGTTCTGGCTTATGGACGGGGTGCTCCTCACCAAGGGAAACCGGGTGTACATGCCGAAATAGGGAGGCTTAAGAAAGGAAATCATCAAGGAGTGTCATGACTCAAGGTGGGAAGGTCACCCTGAAGCGCGAAGGACAATGGCACTCATCGAACGAGCTTACTATTGGCCCAAATGAGGGATGTTGTAGAGCTCTATGTAAAAACTTGTCTTGTGTGCCAGCAGACAAGGTGGAACGTCCCGCGACAGGTCTTTTGGAGCCATTGCCCATTGTAGAGAAACCATGGGAAAGTATTTCCATGGACTTCATCACATGCTTGCCAAGATCCGAGGGGTGCAGCAATATTATGGTCGTCATGGACAGGTTCAGCAAGTACGGAGTATTCATACCAGTCCCGACCAAGTTCAATGACGAAGATGCTGCCAGGTTATTTTTCAAACATGTGGTGAAATATTAGGGCATCCCGAAGACCATAGTCAGCGACCGGGACACCCGTTTCACGGGAAGATTCTGGATAGAGCTCTTCAAAATCTTGGGGTCTGAGTTCAACTTTTCCACAAGCTTTCACCCACAAACGGATGGCCAAACTGAGAGGGTGAATGCTTTACTGGAGCTGTACCTACGGCACTATGTAAGTGCCAACCAGAAGGATTGGGCCAAACTTCTGGATATCACCCAGTTTTTATACAATTTGCAAAAAAGTGAGTCAACTGGGTCGAGTCCATTTGAGCTGGCAACGGGGTAACAATCAATGACGCCACAAACTATGGCCATTGGTTATAAAGGTCCAAATCCTTCCGCGTACAAGTTTGCCAAGGGATGGCATGAAAAAGCAGACTTGGCAAAAGCATACTTAACAAAGGCCGCGCAGAAAATGAAGAAATGGGTCGATGCTAAGAGAATACATTTGGAGTTCAAGGAAGGAGACTTAGTCATGGTGAAGCTCCTTCCTCATCAAAGCAAAAGATTGGACAAGGTGCACAAGGGGCTAGTGAGGCGTTATGAAGGACCATTTCCCGTGGAGAAACGCATTGGCAAGCTAGCCTACCACTTGACACTACTCTCGCACTTGGAAATGCATCCTGTTTTTTATGTGAGTCTACTGAAGTCGTACCATCAGGGTGAGGATGATCCAAGCCGAGGTAAGTCAAAGAGAGCACCTACAGACATCACCATGGTACCGGAGCGAGAAATGGAAGAAATTCTTGTGCACCGTGTCGTTTCCAGACGAGGAAATCATCCCAGTTATACCGAGTACTTTGTCAAATGGAAAGGATCTCCCGACAGTGAAGCAAGCTGGGAACATGAACTGACGTTGTGGGACTACTAGGACCTGATCCGAGCCTACAAGGAGGACGCGCCGAGGACGTCCCCAGATTGAGTGGGGAGAATGTGACGAACTGCTCAAATTCTGCCCAAATATGCCTTTAAAACGTCCAAAGCAAGCTGGAACACTCTGGAATACTCTAGAATTCCTTAGAAACGTGTGAATCTTGCAAGAAGGCCCTGGGAGCTTCTAGAAGACTCAAGAGA
This sequence comes from Solanum ossicruentum, assembly GCA_025774065.1. Classification (NCBI taxonomy): domain Eukaryota; kingdom Viridiplantae; phylum Streptophyta; class Magnoliopsida; order Solanales; family Solanaceae; genus Solanum; species Solanum ossicruentum. The sequence goes on along the minus strand of JAOTQR010000086.1, from coordinate 23,319,600 downwards.
AGTCTTGAGATGTAAATATCTTAGATATTTATGCAGGAATTCTCTAGAAGAGCATTTGGAGCCATTGGATCAAAATGATCCTAGCCGTTCATTTTAGAAGGGGACTAGTATAAATACCCCCTTAGGCTTTTCATTTTAATCAACAAGCAAAGCAAGTCTTAAGCAAGCATTGTAAAAGCTTTCAAGTTCTCTAATAAAAAGTTCTTTCTTTGTTCCTCCAAAGTTTACAAGTTCCTTCGTAAAGTTTCTTAGCTTAAGTCTTTCTAAGTTCTACTAAGCATCAGAAGTTAGGCTAACTAGCAACTTGAGCGTTGAAAGTTTGCTAGGCTGCACGGTTCGTTGGAATCACGACCAAGTCCGTGACAGCAAGGCGCGTGAAGACGCAGATCCAATACTTCCGGCGGAGCGTGAGGGCGCGTGAATCAGTAAGACTCGGAGGAGCTTACTAGGGTTTGGTCGCCTGATCCGCACCCCATGGGGTGTTGGTTTTGCACAACACTCAAAAAAAACAAAAAAACGACGCACACCACACTGGCAGTCACCAGAAGTTGTCTAGTTTTCAGTTTCTTGGAAGGAATACGCAAGAAAAAAACAAAAGAACAACGCAGACCAGCCTGGCAATCACTAGAAACTGTCCGGTTTTCAGTTTCTTGGTAGGAACACTCAAGAGAAACAAAATAACGACACACACCAGCCTGGCGGTCACTAGGAACTGTCTGGTTTTCAGTTTCTTGGAAGGAAGTTTCAGCCGAAAAGATAGCACGGTGCTACACATGATTAATATGAAAAAGTAGTCACCAAAAAGGTGACACAGTGACCTAATCTTTTTTTTGGCTAATATAATCATTGGCCAGACGGGCGCCATATATGGGTCATAGCCATCCGCCGGCAGCGGAAGCTATTTGATTTTCTATCAAGACCGTAGAAGCTCTGATACCATGTGAGAAATACTAGAGAAGAATATTATTAAATTGTGTTTTCTACATTATTAACATTGAGACGCTATTTATAGATACTATATTAGACTCCTTTTCCAACTAGGATACTATAATACAATCCTTTTCCAACCAGATACTATAATACAATCCTTTTCCAAGAAGGATTCTATATACTATTGTTATTCCTATTCATATTCTAATTAGGATTGTATTTACCTATTCCTATTCTAACAAGTACCACATCATGAACTTTGTACTGCACACATTGCTTGGATGGTTTCAAGAAATGTATAAAGGAAGGAATGGAGAAATCTGGAATGAAGAAATCAAATATGAAAGAAAAGACAAAAACTTGAGATAATATTCGATTCTATTTCTTTGGATCTGTTAGAGTCTATCCAAGAAAACATATTGTTTACGGGAGGAAAAGGCATCTCTTTCTAATGGAGTATGAAGAGCATCTCAAAAATAAGGAAACGCCCTGGAGGCAAAGATCTAGAGCATTTTGGCTAAAATAAAGGGATAGAAACACCAGCTACTTTCACAAGGTGGCCAATGCACACAAGAGAAATAATAACATTGATCAATTCGTGATTAAAGGCACAACCATAGTTCAAGACAGAGGGGATCAAAGGGGAAACTACTGGCTTTTACAAAAACTTGTATTCAGAAACATTAGTTAGAAGACCCACAAGCAATCTGATAAACTATTCTGTGATTTCTGAAGTAGAGAGGAAGCTTTACAAGGTAAAATGGATGAACAAGAGGTACTTCCATGTTTGACGATATGTGCCATGGACAGCACCAAGGACACATTGTTTCACAATGGGGTTCTTTATTAAATGTAGGGATATTCTAAAAGAGGACATCATGGGTACTTTTGGAAATTTTCATGCAAATGGTGTCTTTGAGATAAGTTTTAATGCCACCTATATTGCATTAATTCCAAAGAACACACTTAGCAAAGGAACTGAGAGACTTCAGACTCCTATTAGCGTCATAGGTAGTGCCCACCAGTTACTATCAAAGGTACTTACAGAAAGATTGAAGAAAGTGATAGACAAGTTGATTGATACTCAAAAGATGGCTTCCATAAAAAATAGGCGAATTATGGATGCCATCCTGATAGCTAATGAGTAGTGGATTCTAGAATATCTCAGGGGAAGGCATGAATATTCCGTAAATTGGATATCGAGAACGCTTATGACCATTTAAACTGGAATACCTTCTGAACATATTTTCATGTACGGGATTTGGAAGAAAATGGATCAAATGGGTGAGATTTTGCATTTCAACTGTTAGCTTCTCTACTTTAATTAAAGGATCACCAGAAGTTTTTTTCCAACTCAGAGAGGTTTGAGGCAGGGGGATCTCTTATCTCCTTTCTTGTTTATCATAGCCATGGAGGGTCTGAATAATATGACCAAGGTAGCAAGAAGCATGGGTAAGAGGTTTTGAGGTGGCAACCAACTTAAATTCTATCCCAAACTGGAAGGCACACATTTCCATACAATGATACTTTAATCTTTTGTGATGCTAATGCAGTGTTATCAAAGGTGAAAGCACAAAAGATCTCTGAGGTCTATTGGGGCTTTAAGCGTTAAGTGCAAATAAAGCGTGCGCTTCATCAATCAAAAAAGGCACAAATGGAGAAAAAGTTACAAATATATATATGTTTAGTTCAAGACTAATAATTATAAACGTCAATGACAAATGTGACCAAAAAAATTATGATAAAGTGAATTATCAAATAGTTAATGTCACTTCTTCAAGAGAGGCCATTGGCAGGGAAAAGTTTACCTCAGAACCTTGATGACAACATTGAAGCGCACATAAAGCAAGGAGAAGCACTCAACACGCTTTGAGCCTCGCTTCAAGGCTTCAGCGCGCCTTTGATTACACTGTGCTGATGAAGACCACTTGATGATATTGAGATCAACCCTAGTGTTATTTGAAGGAGTCTCTGGGTTGCACATAAATTGGAGGAAGAGTTTGCTATGAATTAGCTGGTATGGCAGTACACCAGGAAGTGAGTGTGACTGACATATGGACACAACAAGGATGGGACATTCAATTCAGGAGGAACTTCAATGACAGTAAATTGATGCTGTCATCGAGTTCTTCAGGATGTTGGAGGAGTTTAAAGGTACTAGTGGAGAAGCAAATGGAATCTGGTGGAAATTAGATAGAAACGGCATATTCAAGGTGAGCTCTGCTTAAAAGTTTTTGCACCAAGGAAACCAACAAGACACAACATTGGCCATGAAAGCATATATGGAAGACCAAAATCCCCTTCAAAGTTGTCTGTTTTACTTTGTTATCGACAAGAGAGGCTGTTTTACACAAGAACTACAAGAAGAGAAAATTCTCTTTATGTTCCAGATGTTACCATTGTGGCGAAGAGGTTGAGAAATTTAGTCATCTATTTCTACAATGCAGAATAACTCACAGCTGTGGAAGATTTTTGCCAGCCTTAAGGGCATTAGCTGGGTCATGCCTAGCAAAATAACTTCACTTATTACATAGTTGGGAGGAAGCAGGAGCGGGAGCTGTAAACAGAGTCAGATGGAGAACTGTCCCAGCTTGCAAATGGTGTACAATATAGAAGGAAAGGAATTTAAGATGTTTTGAAAGCAAAAACTGTGATCAACAAATGATCAAACCAAATTGCATTAGACTTTTTCATTTTTGGTGCAAACAAATTGCTTAGAGGATACTGACTCAATCATAGACATCTTAGGATCTTGTTAGGATTGTGAGTCAATTTTTCACTCTTTTGATTTTAGCGTAATTATGGTTTCAGTGCAACCCATGTACTGACTTAGTGGCTTGGCAATATACACGGAAGTTACCTTCTCAAAAAAAAAACTAATTTTCTTTGGATCTGAGTTGAATCTTGTCTATTTCAATCGCCTTAGATTCGGATTAGACTTATGAGACTTTCAACAATTAACTAAATTTACCTTTCTAATATGTATTTGAATATTCATATTTGTTTGAACAAGAGGGAAAAAAGTATGATTCTTGGAGAATCAGCAAAGCCATCAAGAACATCTGGAGAATGATTCCTAGATATATATTTTTGTGTGTGTTTGGATAGAAAGAAATGGAAGATGCTTTGATGGGATTTCAACTCCCATCTCAGTTCTCAAGGGTAGATGTCTGTTACTGCTCTTTAGTTGGACTAATTATGCTCTTGTAATTGATGTAGGTTCTTTTATAGATTTCATTGGCCTCTAGGCCTGGCTCACTAGCCCTATTTTGCTTTTTGATTAGCTCCCTGTGCTTAAAGGCCTATGTTGTTGGAGCTAATATATCTTATTGTGACTAGGCATCTTCTTGATGCCAACTATACAAAATCTTACTTCATCGAAAAAGAAAAAAAGAAAAGAAACGCCCACTCAATTGTTGCAAGGTCAGAAAGAAGACTAAAGTCAACTTGGAAGACTATTCCAATTTGCATCATATGGACTGTTTGGTGGAAAGAAAAAACAAATGTTTTCGTAAGGAAAATCACATACTTCTTTCTAAAGTGTAAATGTATAGAAAACTTATCCTAATGATAGAGGAAAAATATAATGGAAAACCCAGCATTTCTTTTGGACTTTGTGGAAAGCCTTGATGTTGTGAACTGGTGACTGTTCATATGCTCATGTTTTAAACTTGTATACTTTTGATAAATAAACATTAACAAAGTACCATGTCAGAAAAATAATAACAGGAACCTCAAACTTGGACGAAGTTATAAGCAACAACATAATCTCAGAGGATTTTAAAGGAAATAACTTCAGAATCTAATTCACTTACTCTGGGCATGTATCAAGCAAGACCTCAATCGAGTCATCCAACGGACGCCCAAGCTTCTTCTCTTCCTCCTCTTCAATTTCCTTCAGCCATAGAATTGCATGAACCCTCTGCCTCATGATCCTGTAATCTTTTGCTAAGCGCTCAACTGTATACAACTCTGGGTTCTCCTTATGCTTTTTGTACATTTCTGTCTTCTCTGAATCCTTCAAATAAGAACCCCTTGCACCTGGCTCCATTACCTGCTCCAATAACACCAAACTTTGATAATCCATCATAGTTGGGAAGGATACTACCACTTCATACCCTTATTTGTTCATCCAGTTCATACGTTGTACCAGAAACAATTCCAAATGACCAACAAGAAAGCTACTTTCTCCCAATCCCATTTTACATGCTAGTGAAAAGAAATTCCTCAAAACTACAGCAAGAAGGTTTGGTTTGCATTGTTACAACATATGTACTTTCTCCAAAAGTAAAATTTTATCTTCAGAAAAACTTCAAATTACCCCAAATATAACAATCAAACAGTCTAAACCTTGTACATTGAACCACAATGAATTTTGGGAACAAAGCAAGTACAGTACATTATATCTAATCAATCTAGACCATACGTGCTCACAGTATTATCAAAAGTCCGATTCATAACTAGAGAGCTTCACATTACTTCTGAAGGTGGCTGGGCTTCAGACAGGAGGATGCATTATGGTGGTTGGGCAATAACAGTGGCTCTTTCAAGGTTAATGCAACTTACAGAATGATGAACCACCCCAATCAACAATAAAACAACTGGGAAGCTCATTTTTTAAAACAAAAATAACCACACAAAATAGCTTGCTTTGTGTGTGGCTACTAGCTGAGGGAGCAGGCCTTACACCGGAGAGTTTGATGAGGAGAGCGATCCCATTATGTTCCAGATGTTTCTTTTGCGGTGAAAAGGCAGAGACTCTTAGTGATTTATTCCTACATTGCACGACCACAAGACAACTTTGGAGAATATTCTTAAATCTCAAAGGCATTTCACGGACTATGCCAGGAAAGATTTCAAAAGCACATAAAGAGAATTGGGAGGAGGCAAGTCTACTGGCAAAAGACAGAAGTATAGGAGAATTGTTCCTGCCTATATCTGGTGGACCATTTGGAAGGAGGGGAACTCTATAGGCTTTGAGAAGGTTGAGAATGTAGAGAAAAGTATGCAAAGTATCAAGTTGAATTGTATCTTGACCTTGTGTTTTTTGTGTAAAAAACGATAACCTTACTTGAACAGGATCAAATCTATAGGTTCTTATCACTGTATCCTTGAGTTCTATAGAGACAGTAAACCAAGTTTGGTGGTTGAACTGTGGCCATGAGACTAGAGCATGATTAACAGCCTCCTTGTAGACCCTTGGCTCAAGAAAAGCATTTTCATAAACCAACAACGACGTACCCAGTGATATCCCACAAAGTAGGGTCTGAAGAGGGTAGAGTGTATGCAGACCTTACCACTGCCTCATGTAGAGATAGAGGCTGTATCCGAAGGACCTCGACTCAAATGTATCGGCCCCAAGTAAAAGAAGAAAACAATAGATATAAGAATAATACTAATAGGACAGATTTGGAAAAATACAAGAGTGAAGAAGCAATGCAGAAAATACTGAGGAAATGAGAGTATAAGCGAAAAATGTAGGATAACCAAAGATAATATAGAATAATACTTATAGTACTGATAAGGAGGAGGAGGAGCATAAAAAACTTACATTTCAATGAATCAGTTTATCTTTGAAGGTTAAGGCAAAACAAAAAGGATGGCTCAATTCCCACCAACTTATTGTAGTAAGCATGTACCAAGTGCAATTTCTATCAAAGGTCTTCTATGATTTGAGAGTCATAGTCTGCATTAACTAATAAAGCTAGGCTAGAAATCTTACATTTCAACGAATTAGTTTATTTTTGATGGTTAACCAAAATAAAGGGATGGATCGACTCCCACTTTTGGAGTGACTAGTTGATTTATAAAGTCGTACATATATGTCTCATTCAAGCTGTAAAATAGAACGATAGTAAATTATACTTAAATGAAAATTAATTCGCAATAGGTACAGAAAACCTTAAAATCAAATTATGAATCTATGTTGCTTGGACTCTTCAAAAATGTCGACGGGCGTGTGTCGGATCCTCCAAAAATAGTGTATTTTTGAAGGGTCCTACACGGGTGCGGCAACATTTTTGGAGAGTCTGAGCAACTTAGCTATGAATATCCAAACTAAAATTCTCAACATATCTTAATTTCAATCAAAAAGTTCATAAGGGAAAATGGGAACAACATAAAGATCCAAATAGCAATTCGCAGGAACGAGAAGAAGACTGGACCTATATTTGGGATGAAACAAAAGGGGAGAACATACTCAAAAATTGAGGACCATATTATTCAAACATCTGAGGAGTCGAAGAGACTAGTATCTACTGCAAATAAGTGACATTAATCTTCATATAGAATCCTTTGGGTGCACAAAATGACCTTTGTAGCAATGTACCCAGTGTACTAGTCGAGGTGCAGGCAACGCCACATGCTAGTTAGGACACTACCGTTATAAAAGATCAATAATCAAAAGAAAAGGTTTGTATAATTTGGTGCAAATGGACTTCCGATGGCAGCCTAAACTTCTTGTATTAGTCTATAGAGCTAAGTCAGGAGATTATTAACATATTCTACAATGCATAGAGAACGAAGACAAGGTGATATAGTTTTGATGCACCGAAGCAAACACATCCACAAATCCCTTGCTTTTTTTTTTTTTGATAAAGCACGATGTCCTTGCTGTTATAATTCTTTCAGAGGAATAACATAGATAAAACTATTAAAAATACCGTTTCCTATCCAGCCTAGTCAATGAAAAGCTTCCATAAAATCACCAAGAAAATATTAACAGAAAAATACTACAACTTATATTTATAAATAAACCATTTGCATTGGCACTCCAAGAAGTAACAACACACCAGTAGAAACAACTAACAAAGACTCACCACAAGATTCAAATCAATAGGTGTACACTGATCAACATTTTGGAAAGGCACAAAGGAATCATCAGATAAATCCTTCACAGTACCATATCTTGATACAGTTGATAGATTTTCGATATCATCCTAGTAAAGCATAATCTATAAATTCTAATCATCCTGTAGACGTTACACTACTCGTACTAACATTATACTTTCTAATTAAAACTACATACAATTAAATTCTAAATAATATGCATTACAGGAAGAAATTCTTAACCTAATAAGATGTTAGCACTATTTACTCAATTAAGAGCTCATTATCATACAACTGTCTACACTAAACATGAGTTAATAAACTAAAAATTATGGATAGTAACCCGCCCTAACCAGCAAAAAATCACATTACACTGCAATGAATATTAATTAAATAAGAAGAAAACCACAAAGTTATATTTCTTTCACCTGCTTCATCAAAACACTGATATCCTTCATCCTCGCATCCCATCCATCAACATAAGCTTTCCCTCTTCGATTCTCAGCGTGAAGCTGCTGAACTAAATCCATTTCTTCATCAGTCCATCTAGCTGGACCCAACCCACCAGACGACGGGGCAGATCGTTCATTAGGGTCCGAACTAATTTGTCGACCCACAACTTCTCCATCAAAATGCTCCTTAGTTAACCCAGTAGACCATGAATTCGAACTGGTATCCCAACCCGAATCGTCAGTAGACCCAGTACCTCCGAAATTAGCACTCCAATCATTTCCAGTAGAAAATGGCTTCACAAAATTGAAGTTTCTCAAGGTCGTACGAACTGGATTTTGCGAGCAATTAGCTAAGATTCGTTGAAAAGCTCGCATTTCTGAAAGTTTCAATGAGAGTTAAGGAGGAGTTTGAACCCTAATAAAACCCTAAAGATGAACGAATTTGCTAATTCCGGCGAAAGAAACGGAGAAGCAAGACAATAGAAAGGTTAATAAAAATGTAATAATTGTGAATATGCCCCCCTCTCGCCAAGTGGTCACCTTATGTAATTGTTCAAATGTTAAATATTGTGAACATGTCACCTCATGTCAAGTGGTTAGAAGAGGTGTGCATGATGCATATGTAATTATTCATTAAGTGTCAAAAGAAATACTTAGTCATTATGTTGTAACGCTATAAGTAGTCGTCTATCAAAAATAGAAAAATATAAAGAAATTGAAAATAAGGCCTTGTACTTTTTATTTTATAATTTAATATATTTTGTGATATTTTTCTTTTTCATAATTTTTTTAATATCCGTTTTTATAAAACGTTATCAGCACGACGCTCTAACCACTTCAAGCTACATTAAATATACAATTATGGATATGTCTTAAATTTTATTTGGATCGCTAATCAATCATAAGGATATTTGTATAATTGATAATTTCAAAGACGACAAATACTTTTCGTACTTGCTTAGAAGAAAAGCAAATATTACTACGATCTTTGGTAATTCAAAATTGATTGAAGGCTCCGAAAGAGTTGTTATATTTCTACCCAAAGGGACGAAACTCGTTATAGAAGATCATTTTTCTCTTCAGGATCCACGAGGAACTTGTTAAATTTCAAAGATATCCGCGAAAATAGATATCATGTCGAGACACAAAATGAGAAGAATACTAAACATCTTTGCATAACTAAAAAGTGTCTCACGCCATAAACACATGTTAGAAAAATTGTCAACCTTATCTTCTGACCTATATTATGCAGAAATTAGTGTAAATGAAGCGCATTAATTAAAAGTTTACTGATTTGAATACTTTTGTGTTGTGATATGATCAAATAGGTCATCCTGAATCAATAATGATGATACGAATCCTTGAAAATTAAACGGGACATCCATTAAAAAACCTGAACATTCTTACCAATAATGAATTTCACTATCACAAAAGGAATCTTTAGCGATAATTATTTTGTGGCAATAAGCTAATTGCCATTAATATATACATATGAGGTAAAATATTAACCACCAATATATAATAACTAGTATTAAGTATATTTTTAGTAGCAATTCAAAAGAATAGCCACCAAAAAAAGTCCCTTTAATCTGAAAAATAAAGTATGATGACTGAGTGTGAGGGTTCGAACCTGGAGAATAATAATTCCTTTTGTTTTAAAAAATAAATCAGAAAAATAAAGTTCCCGCTAAAACAAATTACTACCGCCTCAAAATTTTGGGTTTTCCCACTTTGATCAAATAAGGAATTATTAACCTAAAATCTCTCCCACGTTCACAAGGAGAATGTTCCTTAAAAGATCTCTCACACATATAAGGAGTAGCGTTAACCTAGTTTACCAAAACAACACGTTGAGCAGCATATAGAAGCGGTAGCGATGATCAAGAACAACAAAGTTTTCAGGTATGTACTCCACACATCTTCATTGCTTTGTTGCTATGTGTTCAAGTATCTTCTTTGATTCACTGCTCTGTTGCTACGTGTTCCATCATCTTTTTTGATTCACTGCTCTGTTGCTACGTGTTCCAATATCTTGTTTGATTTATAAATCTTTATTGAAAATTTACCTCGTAGTTTAATTTCTGTCATATTCATTGAGCAGTTTTAGGCATTAATTAGCAAGAAAACAGAAAATGTATTGATAGACTAATTAATATTTAAGCATCAATTGTGATTTCATATATGTAAAAGTGATGTTTTCTGTGTTTTGACTGTATTGATTTCTTAATCAACATATAATAAAGTGTGTCGTTGTGATATTCAGGAATATCACTGCATATTAAGATGAGTGACTATTAGTACATTAAGACGCTCTATTAATATATCTGTAACTTATAATCGTTTAGAAGTTCTATTGTGAATAGGATTGTATCGTTTTCAGTAGAACGTAAGATCTCTTCTTTGAACGATTCAAAATAGTAATTAAATAGATGCTCTGTTAATATATAGGCCCTCTATTTCTGTTAATAGATTGACCATCTATTAATACATTAAGAATTTTATGAATGTTTTCTATTCCAAGACATCTGATCTATCTTACTGAGAATTTGCACCATTGAGATCTCAGAAAGAGACACGAGGGAACTCATATAACAAAGTTTTGAAATAGAACTAGTTGACAACAAAATCTAACACAGGATGATTCAAACTAGACTAACGAACCAGAGTTTAACTAAATGTATTGAAACAAATTCCAGATTTTTAGATAGAAAAATGTATCAAACAGTAGTGAAATAGCTATTGCTAGTTCAAAGATTTCAAATATTCCCATATCCAGCTAAAACGAAACTAAGGAAACTAGAAGAGTATAATGACTATAAAACAAACAGTAGGCAAAACTAAGAACAATATGCATCAATACTACCAAGTCATAAGGATACACAAGAATCAAAAGAACTGGGAATTTTCAGAAATTAAGAAGATTTTTTTTCTCTTTTTAAAGAAGGTGAACTGGAAGTTGGAAGAGTAATATATGACTTTCTAGTACATAACAAGTAAGGAGCCTAAGTTAATGCCTATAAAACACATATCAAAATTTATGAATGTTTTTTATTCCGAGTCATAATAACCATCTTATTGGGAATTTGCACCATTGAAGTCTCAGAAGCAGATTTGTAATGACCTGTTGTTCTTTTTTAAAAAAAAAATTGTTATTGCTCCACTTACTTCTAAATGCTCCACTTAATAGCTTGATTGGCTGCATTTTTTCACTTACAAGTGGACATTATGCTACTGGCCAACAAGGGTCATATACAAATTGCTCCACTAAGAAGTTGCTGGAAGACTATGCCTATATATATATAGGCTGTTATTCGATTGAAATGCAGCAAGGAGAAGAAAACAAATATAGACACTAAGCAAAAAGCAAAGGAAAAATAAAAAAAATAAAAAATAGAGTGCTTAATAATATTTGAGAGTTGTAGTGAGGTGTTTTATTGGGTAAGAACTTCGACAAATTTTATTCTTGTAAGTGCTCCTATTTTTTAAATCTTTTATAATAAGATATTTTATATAAATGGGTTTATTTTTTGTATACTTTTAAATATCTTATTATGAAAATAATATGTATATATTAAGTTGAAAACAAATATGTGATGTCAAAATTATTTTCCACTACTGTTGGTATGTCAATTTAAAATGATAATAATTTATTTGACTAGATCGTGGTGCTACGAATTCCATTCAAAAAGGGAAGGCCAAAATATTAAATTGACCGTAATTTGACTAAAACAAGTGGACTTTCAAAACGTAATTCTCGTAGAATTCTCAAATTTTCCTTTCTCCTACGTGTGATATGTGAAATATTGTAATACGAAATGAAATGATTCAAAATGTAAACACGTGTTGACGTGT
>JAOTQR010000086.1:23268922-23307438 GCA_025774065.1 Solanum ossicruentum | reverse complement strand
GGCAAGGTCTGCGTACAATCTACCCTCCCCAGACCCCACTTGTGGGATTTCACTGGGTATGTTGTTGTTGTTGTTGTAATATACAGCTTTACACCAATGTTGTTGTGAATTATAATTGGAGATGAATTACCTTTCATGACGTATTGAAACACCATATTTTTCCTTTGTTCGGCTACCTCTAACTTTGCGACAATGGTTGCTCTGAGATTAGAGAAAGATATATTCTCTCGAACGGTTATTCCATCACTTTTGTGTCTCTTATATTGCACCGTAGATTCTCAAATTCCAGAATGACGAAGCAAGATTGTTATGTTTATATTCTAGTTATTCTGTTGTTTTGATTTTTTTTTCCAAATAGTTATGCGTCCAATTGTACAGAAAGCTTCACAATTTTTTAAAAATTTGAAATTGACAATCTGTTACACAATTTTAGGGATCATTATACCTTCCAGAATGTTATAGAAGAAATTATGGGATTAGATTAGACAATCAGTTATTTTTCCTTTTTTAATATAATAACATTAATTTTCCATCAATCTCGGATGGAGCCAAAGATTCACTATTTTTTGACTTTGGGTATGATGGAATAAAACAAATTGATTCTTTAAACTGTCTTCTTTCAATTGTGAAGTAGCAGTTAGTCAATGCAACTTTTGATGCTCATCATAGTCATCCGGAAACAGTCGCGCTATATTTTTAAACATAGGGGTCAGGCTGCATACATCCGCCCCTCTTACTCCGCAATGGACGGGTGCCTTTGAGGCATTGAGGTAATGTTATTGTTAATGTAATAACATTAATTGTCCAGTAATCATTATCTAAGTATCAAGCGGTAACTTTATGTATCACGATTGCTTCGGAAAAGGGAATCTAGTGTAATTTTGAAAATAGTCGGGATAAATTGTAATTATCGATTAACAGTATGTGATATATATAATTTATTAAAAAAAACATTACACTAATCTTATTTTTGTTTATTTTTAGATTCATGGCCTATTTGTGTGATTTCAGTGTATTTGTGGCTTATTTTGATTCACGTTTTTATTTTTTGTATTAATAGTGTTATTGATCCCTTAATTGTTGGGACTTGGAAAATTTTAATTTTGATAGGTATAATATCTTATTAAATATACTAGATGGTTGATGCCCGTGCATAGCATAGGCTATGCCAAATATTATTATACATAGCACGAATTGTACTATTTCAGAGTTGCATTCAAAGTTTGGAACAAGACAAGATAAAATATCATATAAATATATTGATAAGGCTTGTTGGAAATATGAATATTCTACACAGCTTATACTATTACATTCATAGCTTGACAGAAGGACTAAAGCTAATAACGTGAGTTGCTCCGGTTGTAGAAAGTTGGCCATAGCCGAAGAAAAGAGGATAAAATGTTCAAAGTCATTTTTCAAATGAAAATGGGACATGCTACTGTCATTGAAAGATATTGTTGATGATCAACAAAGCACAGAGGAGTCCCAACAGGCTTAACTCCTCCACCAAGTCTCACATAGGAAACAATTACCAACGCCATCAGATATAAGATAGAATAACAAGACCAAATTGCCTACATAATATTTGACCAAGAAAAACTCAACAACACTTAATTCAAATTGAAGAACAATAGATAAGAACCAGATAGAAGCTGAGAAGAAGGGAAAAGTAAATTAGAAACCACCAGTCCAAATTTCCTTATAGAACCATTGATGGAGAAACATTCCAGCATTTAATTGATCTTGAAGAGAAATTTGTGAATAAGGAGTGGTGGAGGATTATGTATATTGTTATAAAAGAGAATAAGTATAGTAAAAGCGTCAAGAAAAGCACGAGTGCCAATAGTAGCAGCAAAAACAGGCGAAAGTTCAATTTTTCCTCCTAGAGAATAGGAAGTCAGTAAAAAAAAAGGACAACCTGGTGCAAGAAGCATCTTGCGTTCACGTGTTCTTTTCAAGAGTTACTTCAACATAGCTAATAATTTAAAAAATCAGTAGGCCCGTTGAAATCTGGCCCAAGTTAATTCAAATTTGGATACTAAATTCAATTCAAATTTGGCTACCAAATTCAATTCAAATTTGGATACCAAATTCAATTCAAACTTGGCTACCAAATTCAATTCAAATTTGGATACCAAATTCAATTTAGACTTAGCTACCAAATTCAATTCAAATTTTGATACCAAATTCAATTCAAACTTGGCTACCAAATTCAACAATGGTATGCAAAGCTTTGCATATGAAAGGAGCTCTTCAGCTCTTCATTTAATCATCCAGAATCCAGAGATGCTGAGAGTCTAAGAATTATGTGAGATACACATTGTATATTTTGTAAGTGTTGTAATACTCCTTTTATATCACTGAGTGATACACAAAAATTATATTCTTGTAGTGCTTAGACCCAGTGAGGTTTTGTTGTACACTTCTTCATTGTAGTGATATTTTGCTCGTCGTCGTAGATGTAGCCTATTTTTGGGTGAACCACATTAAATCTGTGTCTCCTTTTATTACCTTACCCAATTTATTTATATTTTTCAATATCAATCCCGATCTTTATTAAGCTTCCGCTATCGCCTATTATTCCCTAACAAGGCCTTCAAGAGAGAACTATAGTGTGAGTTGAATGCTAAAAATCTCAAGTGTTGAACCTATCAAGCTTAAACGTTGTTCATAATATACGTAATTCATATCACAGACACACATATCACCATATTTTTACACACTACTGTGACATTAATTAGCAGGCATGTCTAAAGAAAGAAATAATTAACCTTTACCAGAGTCTCTTTCTCAGTTTCAATAGAGTAACCGAAAAAGAAACTCTGAGATTGATCCTCTCCTTCAACTTCTCAAGTTTCAAATTTTTCGACAACTGCTTAACTTAGAGATTCCTGTGTAAAGTCTGCTCCTAGAAAAACTCCTCCATAGAAATACATTAAGAGTAAAGTAGCAAGACTAATATTTTTCAACATACTGTACAATGACTCTTCTTATTTACAAAAGGATAATGTATGTCAGAAATGAATTCACAAGGTTTCCATGAGCATAGTTAGCTTCTTAAAAACATTTAATTAGCTCCAAAATAAACATTTGGCACTTGTAATACTTGAAAGTAGTTAATAGTCCAGCTCAAGTCTCTAATTGACTAATGAATAATGCAGTTTAAGATGTTGCTACAAGTAAAATCACTTTAATAAAGACTTTGTCCTTAAGAAATCTATTGTAATTTTTTTATTAGCTCTACCTAACATCACACATTTGTTGTTTATAGAGAAATAGGTTTGCACTTTCATCTTAGCCATGATGTATATATCAAGTTTGGGCAACATCTTCATTTTTATTATGTAAAAGGTTATGGACATTGCTAGATCTTAAACTCTTCTTACAAAGTAACAAATGACTACATCTAATTGTAGAATAAAAGTAAATCCGACATAGACAGTAATAAAATGTAAAGAAAACCTTCCGACACACATATATACAGAGGAATCTCGATAGATAAGACATTGAAAAAAAGGTAAGAAAACACATCTTTCTCTCTGGAGAAAATTTCTACTTTGTTGACATAACATGAACTGATCATCTTTGGGAAAAATGAATCTTTTAGTTCTGTAAGTTCTCAAAACGAAAACTATAAATGTGCAATATAAGGAACATCTGAATGATGTAAGCAGATTATCCAAATATACTTGTTATTTATAGCATGAATTGATATGTGTATCTGTTGAAAGTGCTAAGATAGTCTCTACTGCATCTAAAGCAAATTTGGACTACTTGAAGCTCGTAATGTTAAAACTTTTATTTGAGAAAAGCTGAACGACATTTCTGATTGATTTTTATTAGATGAAAATATCCATGAAGGAGTCATCTTCACAACAACATAACCTCAATGCCTCAAAGGCTCCCGCCCATTGCGGGGTAAGGAGGGATCGGATGTACGCAGCCTAATGCCTATGTTTAAAAATATAGCGCGACTGTTTCGGATGACCCATGATGAGCGTCGGAAGTTGCATTGACTAACTGCTACTTCATAATTGAAAGGAGCGCAGACAGTTTAAAGAGTCATTTTGCTTTATTCCATCATACCCCAAAGCCAAAAAATAGAGTGAATCTTTGGCTCCATCCAAGATTGATGGAAAATAGTCATCTTCACAACAAAAATCACAAATCTACTCGACTACTTAAAATGACTGACTGTTTTACTTGTTTAAAAAGAAAACATATTGACGACAAATGATTATAATTTTTAGTATGATGACAAGCTTGAAATAAAATTTGTGGATTTCATTACTCCAAATGAAATGAGCTAGGCATATCATCAAATATCTTGGGTACATAGTCCATTTCAATGAATATGAGTTAGACATATCATCAAACATCTTGGATGCAACCAATTAGTTGGCAGTAAAAGACAATCATAAAAAGTTAGGAATAATCGTTTAAATGTATGTCAAATTCTACCCTAAAAATTATTCAAAATAATAAAAATTAACTCCCGTTAGATAGGATAAAGTGCAAAAACTAATGAAAATTATAAAAAATTATAAAGTGCAATATCCTTCGTAGTACCAAAACCTTCACTTATTAATAGTAGAAATTTGATCTTTAAATAATTGAATATATTTAAAATATTTATTAGTACTCTATCATTTAATTATGTATGTTATGCGTTAAATTTCTTTCATTGCTTCATATTAAACAGTATATAATTCTAATAATAGCTCATATATATATATTTTTTTAATCAATGAAGTAAATATTGAGTAACAATTTTATGAATTTTTCCCAAAAATATCTACGATTTTATTTTCTTAAAATGTATTCAATTCTTTGACTGTCATTATGAGGTTGGATTTTTCTTTGTTTTGATGATGATGAAAGAAATGTGACAAAGGATGGACATCATAGATAGTATTGCCCCACTTTTAATTTATAATTAATAAATATTAATAATAATTTAATTAGAAAAACAAATTTCTTGGCATTCAATTCACGTTTGTTTCATAAACTTTTCCATTGCTGTAATTTTTTGACTCTGGAAATATCAAAGTAGCAAAATTATGATTAATGAATAGAACATTCTTTTCAATTTTGACAAAAAAAAGGAGATAGAATATTTTCTTCTAGAAGGATTCAACAAGATGTCTATTTTCTAAAGAATTTGTTGTAAAATGCAGTTTGTTCTCCTTTTATTTATGTTAAATTGGCATATAATTAATTGATGAGTAATAGTAACCAATAAGTTAATTATTCAAAATTTCTTAAGTAACTTCATTCAAAGTTGTGCAAATATTAAATCAGATAGATAATTAGATGGACTTCAATATTATTTTAGTGACAACACTTTTTATTATAATAATAATATATATACTCGTGTAGTGTATAAGAGGAAGCAAACAGGTATGTTAATAGAAAGTTGCTTACTTGGTTGTTCCTAACTCGCACTTATATATATATATATATATATATATATATATATATAATTTTCTCATGCTGAAATATATTTAAAAAATAATTGTCATTTTGTTTATTAAAGTCAGTCCAACTCTATTTTGTTCTAATAACTCATGAGTGAAGTGTTTATCTTATGAGATCAAAAATTTTGGTTTGTCTTCTATTGCACCTTGATATTTTGACTGAATCTTAAAAGTTTCTTAAATTTTGCTATTTTCTTCCTAAAAAGATGCTTTTCCAAATAAGTTAATTTGAATTTTCCACTTCATTTATTTCGTGCAAAGCTTGTGTTATGAAGCAGAGAAAGATTCTTTGTCTTGAAATAAATTTAACGATCAATAAAAATTCATCTAGACAACCTCAATCGACTTGTTGATTGAAGCGAAATTATAAAAGAAGAAGAAGAAGAATCTGAGTATATATAAATATAATTTTAATAACAAAGACAAATAAAATGATGTAATAATGTAGCAGACTCATTTTTGGTCCCCATTGCACATGGATCTCAACAACTTGAGCAACATTCTAGCCTTATTCTTGGTCCTTTCACTACATTGGCTTTGAAGTAGTAACAACAAGTTAGTTAAAAGCCCACAGCAAATAGCCTCTTCCCTGACACTGATGAAATCTTGACACAAAATGATTAAACAATTTATTGCACTTTCACTTGCTTCATTATCTGATGAAACTCTAAATACCATCTTCACAATTTCACTAACACCATTTGGATGATCCAAAACATTCTCTTTTGCACTCTTGACAATTAACAATGTCTCAATTATTTTCATTGCAATTACTAAGCTTTTATATTGACCCTTTGGGGCATTGGCAATATATGTTATGAGTGCCTTCACTGCATTTTCTTTTGCTATAACTTGGCGATTTTGTTCGAGAGAAGATAATGCTGATAGAGCTTTGACTGATTCTTCAGAACCATGTAGTTTGTCATTGATAAGATAAACAAGTTGTTGAATAAGAATCTTGGATTTACCCAACATAGCTAAGAGTTCCCTTGATTGCAAGGATGTTGAAATTGCCACTATCAAATGACACAAGCTTTTCTTGATGCCAAAAGTTCCTTTCTTGAAGAGAATCAACAAGTTTGTAAACTTGGATTCATCTTCTTTAAGCATGTTAAGAGTTCCCAAGTCACTGAATGGCAACAATTTCAATACACAGACTAATGCTTTCTCCACAAACATGACATTTTCTTCAAAATCTAAACTTCCATCTGCATTTTCCAAGGCTAATTCAAGAATCATTTGGAAGAAATCTAGTTGAATCAGGGGACAGTTTTCGTAAGGCAGATCTTTTGATAAAGCAACAACTTTCTCTAGTGCTTCAACTTTTGTCTCCAATGTAGACTCCTTTGATTGAATATTATGTTTAAGAACAACAAATGAGTCATCAACTGCTTCAAAGTAATCAAGATCATAACCATGACTGCAATTTATTCGAAGCCATTGATCGATCAAATGGCGAAGAGTGGTGTTTGGAACAATAGAAAAGTCATGGAGCTTCTGCATTGTGACAGGACAAGTTGAATTCCCACAAGACAACCATTTTTCAATGCTTGATCTATCATATGTTTGGCCTGTGCATAAAGTCACTGGATCTTTAAACAAATCTAGACTTATTGGACATCTAAACAAGATAGGAATTCCCATTTCAGACTCCTTCATTGGAACAAAAAAAAGAAAATCAAGAATCAAGTAAAAGAGAAAACTTTGAATGGGGGGTTTAGTTTATCTTCAAAGGGGGTGTGTAGAAATGAGGAAAGAGTTGGAACATTGAGTTTTCTGGAATCTTGAAAAGATAAGCCAAGAAAGATTGGAACTTTAGTTGAGCATGTGAGATTGTAAGAGCAATACAATATGTGTAGTCTATTTGTAGATTAAAGAAAGTTGAAAAATAGTGGAAGAGTAGGGCAAAGATTGTGAGTTTGAAATGGAACAAAGCACATGAAATGAGGGAGTAGTAGGCCAAATGAGAAGAGAACAAAGAGAGCCAAAAAGGAGTAGGGCTTATCTAATAAAAGCAAGAAAGATTGGTAGATTGCAACTAAATGGTATAAGAATAATTTAGTAAGAGAGAGTGAGTAGGACCATTTTTTTGTCTTCTTTTTGCCAATAGATCAACACTACAGTCAAAACTGACCCACCCCACAAACACTCAATCAAAAGTTCTTGTCTTTGAACTTTGAATCCCCCTAAATTATACTTGCTTGAATATGAAAGATGTGACATCTCTTTACTAGAAAATGTACCATAGTGAAATTTCACGTATGAAGTTCAAGAAGGGTAAAATATACACAAATTTTATCACTATATCATAGAGATAGGGAGATTATTTCTTAAATATTCTCATCTTAAAAAAATATCACTCTTTACCACAAAATAAAAAAAAATAATAATAATTTATTGAAAAGAAAAACAATCAAAACACATCTCTTTTTCTACATACTTATAAATTAACTTTATCACTACCTCATAGAGATATAGAGACTGTTTCTAAAAAACTTTCATCTCAAAAAGTATCACTCTTTACCACCGAATAAAAAAATATTAATTTATTGAAAAGAAAAATAATCAAAACACATCTCTTTGTCTGTATACTTATAATTTAATGTTATCACTATCTTATAAAGATAAAAAGATTATTTTCGAAAGACCCTCATTTCAAAACAATATCACTCTTTACCACAAAATAAAAAAATATTAATTTATTAAAAAGAAAAATAAACAAAACACATTTCTTCGTCTACATACTTATAATTAAATCATTCCCTATTCGAAGCTTAGAGCCCGTCTGGCTTAGCTTAAAAGTTGGTCAAACTTACTTTAAAACTCTTTTTAGCTTATAAAAGTGTTTGACAATTTTCAAAACACCTTAAAAAAGTTAAATTTTGTTTAAAATAAGTTAAAAGTTACAAGCAGCAACACCCAAACTTTTTATTTTTTAGTTTAAAAGTTGTTATAGTTTAACCAAAAAAATTATCTTTTTACCCTATTTTTTCATCTTCCCAAAAATATCTTTAACTAAATTAACCCTAACTACTCTCTCTCTTCTCATTATTTCAATTCAAACCACAATATTCTTCTGCTCTTCAATCCCCCCCTCCCTCCAACCACCACCACCCCACCCCCCACCCAAAAAAATATTTTTAATTCTTAATTTTTGTATAATTTGAATGACATTTTCACTTATTCTACTAGTGAAATATTCTCTATTATTTAAATACGTCTATTTGTATGAATATATGTTTATTTATATATAATGTCCTTCTTTCACTTTTTTTACTAAATAATTTATGATAGTAAGAGAAATACGTGAATGATAAATAAATATTATTATTCATGATTGTAACTAAAAAATATCTTAAATTTATTTATGTTAAATAAGAAGTGATGTGCATGTCATTAGAAAGATTAAGCATTATTGGTTGGTTAAATGTTAGAAGTTTCTTGAGAGGGCAAGAGAAAATTGGAACAATTGATATATTTTGGCAATTGAATATCTCAATCATGTTTCGATTTCAACCATGAAAAAAGAGGCACCTGTAAAGTTTTCATGTGATCTATCCAAATTATTATTTTAAAAATTAAAAATAAATTATGTATATAAAATTTACTTAAATAATAACTTTATATTGATATTGGATTAAAATACAAATTTATTTTTTTAAAACAGGAAAATCTTAAAGTAATCAGTTTTATAATGTTAATAGCTTGAAGGGTATTTCAGGTTTTTTTAATTAAAAAAGTGTTTAACAGTTTTTTCAGCTACAACACTTTTATCCAAATACATAACTGCTTATTCTTCAAATAAATTTTAACACTTTAAAAACTGCTTCTAAAATATTTTTTAAAAGCTATTTTTTTCAACTAAGTTAAACGGACTTTTAATTTGATTAATTCAAATTCGCAACACATAAACTTACTGAAAAGAAATCAGTACTCTACTAAAGAAGCTTACACAATTTTCTCTAAAAAAATCTCATACCATTAAAAGAATTTCTACAATTTGTATGTATCTGATTTTTTTTCAACTGCTAATATGTGATTTTGGGGGTTTGATATATTTGCGTTGAGAGTCTTTCGGAAACAATTTCTTTATCACTATGAGATAGTGATAAGATCTGTTTATATTTTACTCTCCCCATATCCCACTTGTTAAATTTCACTAGATATATTGTTATTGTTGTTTAACGCGTAATTTTATTCATACAACTAATATTTTGTAAAATGATATCATATTGGTTAAATAAATGCAGTTTTTTCACTTAATTTTGTTATGACATTTTAGTTATAAGTAATCTTCAAAGTTTATTTAAATTCTGCAAAAACAAAAAATCTTAATTCTCTTATTATTATTTCCATGATCTTTTTTGGGAATTCAACCACTTCAATCTCAATTTAATAAAAGAAATAATATTTTAATACTTTTTTTTTAATATGATGTTCTAGAATATTTTGGGCAAAAAGACTATTTATAGGTGATAGCCAAATGCAATTCTCTTCTTATAAGTTGGGTATAAAAGAACTAAAAAAAGCAACAATTAATTAATGAAAAAACGTACAAGATTTTAACTTTGACATTCATGTATTAAAATTAAAATTGAATATATATCCATAATTAATTTTAAATGACAAAAAAAGTAACTATGTTATAGTAAACAATTATTCTATTTCAGTATATTTTTGACTGGCTAAATTAACAAGGGATATTGTTTTTTTCCCTAGTCAAAAGTGCAACAACTACAGCTAATATTGTCCACTTTTTATTTTATTCTTTTTATTTTTATAATAAAGTGAGTATAGTACATGATTTTATTAATTGGTCAGTAGTGAGTATCATAGTCAATACAAAACATGTGCACATCTTATGAACTCATCTCTTATCTTTTTTTTTTTTTTAAAATTCAAGTACATAAATATAATCACATATAAAGATTCAAGATTTGGACTTATTAATAAAAAAAATTGCATTTAGATGTGAGTTATTATCTACTTAAAAAAAATAAAGATACATATTTATATTATTCTATATATATCTCAGTTCTAAATAAGTTACATCAGTTATATGGACCTCTATTTTTTTCATTTAAATTTGTAATATATCATTATCATACGACAATTTTTTTTATTATTAGAAATTATCTAACAAATCTAAAATTTATTTTCAACTAGAGATATTACCTAGTTATATGAATCTTTTGTCTTCCTTTGTGTTTTATCTTTAGTTAAGTATCTCTCCATATATACACATAGGGGCGGATCTATATAGGCGCCAGAAGGTTCATCTAAATTCCCTCGATAAAAAAATTATACTTGATATATATATGTGGTAGATTTTTTATATTTTTGTATATCTATTAATTTTGAACCACCTAAATCAAAGAGGAGAGGTAATTCAGTGGTATCAGACTGTTCAACTTGAACGACAAATGCTAATTTTGTACTTTACACTCTTCTTCACATCTTTATATTTTTAGTTTTTGAACTCTGTGAATGAAAATTCTGAATCTGCCGCTGATAACACACACAAAAAGAAGTGCATATAGATTCTTCGAATAACTTTATTTTATATGATTTTAGATCTACTTGGTTCTCTAGTTTAAATCCTTTTGTGTA
Source organism: Solanum ossicruentum (assembly GCA_025774065.1). Lineage (NCBI taxonomy): Eukaryota > Viridiplantae > Streptophyta > Magnoliopsida > Solanales > Solanaceae > Solanum > Solanum ossicruentum. The sequence goes on along the minus strand of JAOTQR010000086.1, from coordinate 23,296,351 downwards.
TCATAATGTTTACATCTACTGATTGATACATCTTTATAGATTGATGCAAAATATGTCCAAATCATTTGAAACGATTTTCTCATATTTTATCTTTAATACGTGGTACTAGCACTTTAATTTATAGCAAAACATACTCATATATTTTAATTTTTTTTTGTGACTTATGTATTTGAGACCTTAGATAAAAAGCAACATCATTATCATCAGAAGAGAAAAATAAGAACCATAGACAATAAAGTGACAAAAGTCTAAGTATTATACCAAAATAATAATAATAAGAAGAAAATGAATGCTAATATTAAATTCGATCAGGCACTCGCCATCTATTTTCATTGTTCAAATCTTTGACAACACGAAAAAATCATTGTTTAACTCTTTGACAAAACGGCTGCTAATACCCCATAGGCTGAGGAGCAAAAGGAGGAATCAGCCCGAGGAGGGGCTCACGTCTGATTAGCTAGTTGGTGAGGCAATAGCTTACCAAGGCGATGATCAGTAGCTGATCCAAGAGAATGATCAGCCACACTGGGACTGAGACACGACCCAGACTCCTACGACAGACAGCAATGGAGAATTTTTTGCAATGGGCGAAAGCTTGAGAAGCAATGCCGTGTGGAGGTAAAAGGCTCACGGATCGTGAACTTCTTTTAAACTTTAATGAATTTTTGTGTTTTATAAGTGTAACCTTGTCTGCCACTTAAAAAGTTTCAACTTCATCCTTATAAAATTAGATAAAACTAATTAAAGTAACCACTAAAACAATTATGTTTAATTACTTAATAAGTGAAGTGGAAAAAAACAATTATGTTTAATTACTTAATTTGAAATATTATTTTAAAAAACTAAGAATAGAAAAATATTACTAAAAAAGATGCATAGGGAATTGTAGTGAAAAAAATAATTTCTATATTTAACCTTAATATCTCTGAGATTATTAATGGTACTATCAACTCCGGATCCGATAGAAACAAGCCCTAGAAATAATATATTTGATAATTTCCAACTATTTTAATATTTAATTAATTATTAAGCTTGAGCATAATGTTAGGCCTCAACATAGAAATTGATAAATATTAATTTTTTAATATTTTAGGTGGGACAGAAAAGCAGGAATAATTCCTTGATTTTCGAATAAAAGTGTCGTTTTATGACTTATTTGGATTATAAAAAAATAATTTAATTTTATAGATGTAAGAAAAATTAACCAAGGAATTAGATTCTGTCCCTAATACAGCCAAAATGCTAAATATTAGTACAACTTAGGGAAGAATGATGAGTCGCTAATAAGGCGATAAACTTTCTTATAATTTGAATATGATATTTTGGATTATTTAGTTGGCAATATATTATTTTACAATAATTAATTTTATGATAAGTTAATTTGGGATAAGTTATCCACTGTATATTTGGGATAAGGAATAACTTATCCCATTATTAAAGCAAAAATAGTAAGAAAAACTAATCCAAGGATTATCTTATAATTCCAACCAAATATTAGATAAAATAATCTAACATTTTATCCCGAAATTATTGTAACATATAACTCACATCAAATGACCCCTAATAATTTTTGTTTGAACTCCATTTAAAAGAATGATTTCCTTTTCTTGGTAGTCTGTTTAAAAAAAATGACTTTTTTTATACGGCATAGATCACAAAATTTTTAAAATACTTTTATATATTTGATATAACTTTAATTTAGAACTACAAGATTGAAAAGTCATATTTATTTTCCTAAACTTCATACAAATCAAATCAGATCAGATCAGATCATTCTTTTTTAAATGAAGGAAGTATTAACTTACTTGATTTTCTATTTAAACTAGAGCCCATTTGGATATTTAGGCCCATTTTGGATGCAACTATTAGGCCCCATTGTTTCAAAGTCACGAGCCCAAATCATTTCTAAATCTAAAACCATAGCAAACCCATTTATGCTTCTTTTTTTTCTTTTATTTATATTTTGGGATAATATTAAGGTTGTGTATTGGTAGGTTCGGTTCGATTTTATTCATTATCGGTTCAGCTTTATCGATTTTTGATTTTTAAATATGCTAAACCAATAAGAATCCAATAAAATATTTTTGTCGGTTTTCGATTTATCGATTTTAAGTCATTAATGATTTGGTTTTCTATTTACCTGATAAGAATGATAATGAGAATTTGCATTACAAAAACCAGATAGAGTACGAAGATTATGTTTATAAACTTGCAAAAGTTATAATTAGTTAATTATAAATTAAAATACTAAAGTAAATAACCAATCATTTAAGTACCATAAAGATTATAATTGATAAAGTATTGTTAGAGTGTCCTATTATTATTATTAAATTACTAGTATTTAATATTTACGGAGGGGTAAATAGTAAAGTATTAAAATCTTATTGGGTTATCAGTTTACCCAATAACCCAATAGTAAAAATCAATATCTAATCGATAATCCAATAATCTTTTTTCTCTAAAACCATTAAAAACCTGATAACCCAATAACAATAAACTAATAGTGTTTTTATTGGTTCAGTTTATCGGTCAGTTTGATTTTGCACACTCCTAGATAATATCTGATTGAACTTAAAATAATTTAGATATAACAATGATACATTAAATGTAGTTTCACATGTTGATTATATGAAGAATAAGGTGTATGCAGATTTCATTTTTATCTCGTAAAGATAGATGACTATTTTGAAAGGTCCTTATTGTTAACAAAATATTGTTCGATCTATTTTTGCACAAATTTTTGTTTAACCAGCTCCACAACTCAATTTTTCAACTCATCAAAAACAACATTTTGAGGTTTAGAAAGATTAAAAATCCATTTATACAAAGAAAATAAATGTAGTTTTCTATATTTCATTTCTTTTTTTTTTAAAAAAAAAATCTTTTCATGTTTGCACAATGGCCAATGCAAATAACCCCATTTTGCCACCAACTCCAAGAACGGAAATGGCTACTTTCACATTATCATCTGGGACTATAAATTCCTTGACACTAAAATCCCAGCCATTGAGCTCACTGTTAACAAAAAATAGAAACCCCCTGTTCCCCCTTCCTCTTTATCTCACTCCAAGAGCATCTAAATCAACCTTAGGAGCTGTTTCAATGTCGTACGATAAAGAACTTGCAGCTGCCAAGAATGCTGCTTCTCTTGCTGCTCGTCTCTGTCAAGTAAATCATTGCATATTGTTTCAGTTTTTTCTTTTTTTATGTTTGTGTTTAAATTTGTGTGAATTGTAATTGTGGAATGGAGAAAGGTCCTTTTTTTTTTTGATAAACATGCCCTTTATCTGTGAAAGGGTTGAGTTGTTCTTGCTTTTTTAACCCTTTATGTGGTTTTTTGATGTTTGTGTTTTGAATTTGTGTGAATTGTAATTGTGGAATGGAGAAAGGTCCGATCTTTTTTGAAACCATGCCCTTTATCTTTAAAAGGGTTGAGTTGTTCTTGCTTTTTTTAACCCTTTATATGTTTTTATGATGTTTGTGTTTTGAATTTGTGTGAATTGTAATTGTGAAATGGAGAAAGGTCCTATTTTTCTTTTTGATAAGCATGCCCTTTATCTTTAAAAGGGTTGAGTTGTTCTTGCTTTTTTTTTTTTACCCTTTATATGGTTATTGATGTTTGTATTTTGAATTTGTGTGAATTGTAATTGTGAAATGGAGAAGGATCCTATTTTTCTTTTTGATAAATATGCCCTTTATATAGAAAGAAGGAGTTGTTCTTGCTTTTTTTTACCCTTTATATGGTTTTTTTTGATGTTTGTGTTTTGAATTTGTGTGATTTGTAATTGTGAAATGGAGAAGGATCCTATTTTTCTTATTGATAAATATGCCCTTTATATAGAAAGACGGAGTTGTTCTTGCTTTTATAACCATTGACATGGAAGTATGAAGCATGATGTTTTAGATAATTTGGGAGCTCAAAACATATGCTGGATAGTTGTTGTCATGAGATTTTTACCAATATTTTGTTTAACATCTTAGGTCATTAGTTGCATACAAAAGAGATTGAGATTTCGGATGATGAATTTATCGGATGAAAAGCATGGTGAGTGAACAGGCTTTAATTTATCTTCGAGATAGTTAAAAGCTTTTTCCCTTTTCTATTAGAATTGGCAAGAGGTGGGAGGGAGTTCATGTATATTAGATTTTGGGGTTTGTCTTGTAAAAGTCCATTTGGATCTAATGCTTGAATGCGGAAATACTCTACATGACTAAAACAGGTCATTAGAGAAGCAGTCTGGGATTTTATGGATGTCCGATAGAAGTTCTTGCAATGGAGAAGCATTAAATTTGATCTATTTGGAGGTCGATGGAGCTGTTTTGAAATTAAGTTTGTGGATTTTGAGTCTTTTACATTAGATGTTCTGTTTCGTTTTCATCTCTGCAAGATTCTGCTTCCCAAGCATTAGATTTTGGGATTTGCCTGGCAAATAGTCACACTTAAATAGGAAACTAAAGAAGCAACCCTTTGAATTGTATAAAATGCCCTTAGAAGTGCTTGTAATGGGAAAGCACTAAACTTGATCTATTTGGAAATAGAATGGTTTATCATGCTTTTTCTGTTACACATCCTCTTCTTCTTGTCAAATCAAAGGAACAGCCTTTGATATTCACCTTATAGACTTTAAGTCTTTAAATGACTAACAGACCATTTCCTATCATGAAGCCTTTCTGACTGTTCAATTTACTACTGTTCAATGCCTCCAAAATGCTTTCATGCTTTTTTTAATTTCTTTGCATTGGGGGAACTTGTTCATGGCAGTCACTCTTGCACTAGAAGAAGGTGTCTATTTCATTTCATATTATGTTTGAAATATTCAACTTGGCAATTTGTTGTGGGATTCCACTGGGTATGTTGTTGTTGCAACTTGGCAATTTCTTTATGTAGTTCAGTAACATCTCCTCTATTTCTGCAGAAAGTCCAAAAAGCACTGTTGCAAGCAGATGTTCAATCGAAGTCTGACAAATCTCCTGTGACGGTGGCTGATTATGGTATATTAACATAACATGCTTCCATGCTAGTGTAAAGATTTCAAAAGAGAGAACAAAGATGTAATGTGCGGAGACCAGTATTTCCTTTGACATTTTGTTCTGCTCACTCTCTATGTGTTCGACCTCTCTGTATCTCTCATGGAGCAAGATGCTTCGCATGCTGCATTAAAGAAACTGGTGTTCTGAAACAAATATACATTTTATGTTTGTTATCATGTTGATGGAGCCTTGCAATTTGTTCTCTCCTTTTGAAAATGACTTACATTTGATTATCAGGCTCACAGGCCGTGGTTAGCGTTGTTTTGCAGAAAGAGTTGGATTCTGCTTCATTTTCATTAGTGGCTGAGGAGGTAATATCTGAACTCTTTGCTGTTTAGTCCATGGTGGACTTATCTTTGTTGTATATTCACTAAGATAGTGTTCAAATGAAACCTTGGAAAGATTTTCTGAAAAATTACATTTTCAACAAAAAACGATTTGTGAATAGCTAATCTAATCCGAGGCAAGGTATTACTTTTTGAAGGAAAAGGCAGAAACCAAAAAGCGTTAACAGTTGTATCAGCTGATAAAGGGACATATTCTAGATGCCTTTTCTTGAAATTCTTCATAGCATCTTCATGGTCAGAAATCACACACAGCACCTCAAGAGCTCAACTAGTCCAATTTATTCTGGGCATAGAAGCCTCAACCTAAGTGATGGATTGATATATGGAGTTCTGCATATTCGTCCTGGGACAGTATGAATCATGTGATAGCGTAAAGATGGTCATGGACCTCATAGTATCATCTTTTAACATTTATTGAAATTAAAGCAATTGGAAGGCTCTCATCTTTTAACTTATCCTCTCCTCCATTTCCCTTGAAACATAACTCAGCCAATATGTTTGATTTGATGAGCTTCTGTACTCCTACTAGCTGATGATTTCTTAATGGAAAACCCCAGAGAGCTCACAGCAAAACAAAGTTTACTAGGAAAATCTTGTCTTTGTCATTACCATTCTGCCTCTGTTTGTGTGACGTTACCTGTTCTGTTAAATCATTTCTTCTTTGCAGTTTGTTGTTTATGTCTGCATATTCATTTCCCCATTTCAACGGAAAATGTATGTTCTTTGTATCAAACTTAAGGATGGGAGTTCTAAATCTAAGTTTCTCTAGGACTCTGGAGACCTTCGTAAAGAAGAGGGAAAAGAAACATTACATCGTATCATGAAGCTTGTCAATGAAACACTTGCTAGTGATGGTAGATATGGTAATGTTCCATTATCTGAAGAAGATGTCCTTGCTGCCATTGATAGTGGTAGATCTGAAGGGGGTCCTTCTGGTCAGCACTGGGTGTTAGATCCTATTGATGGCACTAAAGGGTGAGTTGAAATAAGTTTTTTTTCAATGTCAGGTTTTGTGAGACAAACAGAAGAAGTTACATATTTGGTAAATTAGGTTAAATTATATATTTCTTGATGACTGATTAACCTTGTTATAATTGGTAAATTATCTTAATACAGGCCAATACCACAGGTCGAAATGTGGATTAAGTTTGTGGTAGCTCTTCTTCTCCCCTCGTCCTACCAAAATTATGTTGCTTGTACATTTGGTATTGCCAAACTATGCTTACACTACCCAGTGAATTTATAGCGTTACCGCTTATTGTCAAACTCACCAATCACTAGGATGTGCCACCTTCTTGATATAGACTCTCTATCTGACATGTTTGATCTTTTACTATGTCGACATCATAACTTTTGCTTTTTTGATTTCAGGAAGGTACTTACAGAACATATTTATGAGTCTCTCAAAAGGTCTTAATCTCTCTGCAGGTTTCTGAGGGGAGACCAATATGCAATTGCATTGGGTTTGCTAGATGAAGGGAAGGTGGTTTTGGGCGTCCTAGCCTGTCCGAATCTTCCGTTATCTTCTCTTGCCTCCTACAATCCACAGGATGGTCAAGAAAAAGTTGGTTGCCTTTTTTATGCCCAAGTTGGTTCTGGAACTTATATGCAGTCTCTTGATGGCTCTGATCCGTTAAAGGTTCATGTTCTGAGTATTTTTGTGATTTTCACTTATGTATCTCTAGTCAGCTGATAGGTTGCTGTACTGCCTTCAGGTGCATGTAACTGATTTAGACAACCCTGAAGAGGCATCTTTTTTTGAATCTTTTGAAGCAGCACATTCTTTACACGATCTATCTAGCTTGATAGCAAAGGTATGAGTTCTCTTTCAGTGTTTTCTCTTAATATCCGTGACTTCTCTCATTCCATCGTAATGAATGAGGTCCCTATTATTCTTCTATAAACAGAAACTTGGTGTCAGAGCCCCTCCAGTTCGAATAGACAGCCAGGCAAAGTATGGTGCTTTGTCCCGTGGAGATGGAGCAATATATCTGCGGTTTCCTCATAAAGGCTACCGTGAGAAGATATGGGATCATGCGGCAGGATATCTTGTTGTTGCAGGTCCATAACATGTTTTCTGCATTCTTAATTAATATTTCCCTTTTGCTTCACTTGGATCATCATTTCTCATCAATATTTATGCTCAGTGAATCTATGATTTTAACTAAGAACGAGCATAAGGAATTTGATTTGCAACTGCTGGTACTTTATGATAAAAAGGAAGTTGTAGTATTATACCCCCAAACAAAGAAAAGAGAACCTTGAACCCCAAGAGATGGCAGATCTGGGAAAAAACAAAATTCTAACAACAATTATATTAATTCACTAGAGGTCCTAACAACATTACAAGGGTGCCAAGCATAAAAGCAACTTTCTGCCCCTTGCTAGAGAGATAAGGTTAAGAGTCTCCCTCTCAAAGTTCCAACTCATTATTCACATGAGAGATCAGGTCACCAATTAATTGGCAGATCTGGTTTTGTAGTTTGAATTCTCTTTGCCCAGTTTATGTTGCTCCACCACTCTCTCCTGCTCTTTTAATTAGTTTCCTCGTTTTCTCGTGTCCTCGCCTACAAATGCCCTGGCATTTGAGGATTCCCTTTCATCCAGGTCCCTCCTGAACTTCATTAAGATAGTCATCAACCCTTGAAAGTATCTCCTAATGCAAGCTACACTCCCAAGAAATAATATGCAAGCCCATGCCATGGCGAACTGGAAAGCTTTTTTTTTTCTTCTTCAATTCTATATCTGGGCATAAAGCCCTTATTAGCCATATGATTGATGTTTCATTTGAAGCTAATGAGGCAAAGATATGTTCCAGCTACCTATCACACGTCTAGGATGCGGCGCACACAGAATTGTCATATGCATGCTCAAATTCTTTTTAAGCAATTTGCTCACTTGGCAACACTCTTCTTATTGAGCAACCTTTAGAACTGCAAAATAGCTTCTTTGATTTTGCTAAATTAGAACATCTTAAAAAAATTTAGCTACTCTATGTAGGCTTTAAGTGCATGGGATTTGTCAGTTGGAGACAGCTTTGAATTCAAATATCTGATAAAATATTTTGCATGGACCAAAGTGGTTTAATTTTTTCTGCTACACATTGTATTTTAATCATTCTTAGCCACTTCTTTAATGGTTAAGCAAGCATCTTTTTGTTGATCATAAGAATTTTGTCATGTAATTTGCAGAAGCTGGAGGTGTTGTCTCAGATGCTGCAGGAAACCCCTTGGACTTCTCCAAAGGAAGATACCTTGATTTACACGAAGGCATAATCGTTACCAATCAAAAGCTAATGCCTGCTCTCCTTAAGGCTGTTAAAGAATCTTTGAATGAGAAAGCTTCATCGTTGTAATGATCAAACCGATAACAATAAAATGCAGCTATCTTAGTGTAATGCCCAGAATAGTACTTGCAGCTGCTCTTCCCCTTTTACACGTTCTTGACATTACTTTAGCCCTTTGATTGTCATCTCAACTCAGCTTTGATAAACATTTTGCAGTTCTCTTTTTATGTCATCTCAACTTTGATCAACACTATGTAGTTCTCTTGTCATGTGTTTTCTGGCGATTTCAATTTTATCATTCTGGTATCAGGATCTTGTCCTAATTGCATGCTGGTTGATGCTGGAACACCATTAGAAAATGAATGTGGCACATTAAATAGCAAAGCGGACTATGTGGACAAGATGTGTACATATCAAAGATGTTGATAATCAATTAATAGAATTGGTTCCTCTTGACGGATGTGCAACAAATTTGCTAACTCGTTTGATATTTTGCATTTTCATCCTGATAGAAAAGCTGTCTCAAGTTTCAACTAGAGAGGAACATCAGTAGGATAATCCTGTGGATGTCTTTTGATTGTTTCACGAATAGATACTTCTTGTTCTTGGAGGTTGGCTGGAGGAACATCATATACATCTGTAAAAATATCCTTAACTGGGGGCTTTTCTTGTTTTTCTGCAACTTGAATGGCTTGCAATACCTGTAGCACAACATTTGAAAATGAGTTCAGAAAACCAACAGTTGGAGCCAGATAATATGAAGGGCTTACTGGTCCATGTTGCTTCATTTAAGTCTGTTAAAACAACTTAGTTTTCATAGATCTGTAACTTATCTACACTAGACTAGAAATACTTTGTTAGATTTCTAGAGATGCAATGATGAGCAGACTTTACCTGCTTCCTGGTATTACTGCGAAGTTCGGATTCAACCTGAGAGGTCCACCAGCCTTCTCTTTCAATCCATTTCCTAAATCTACTAACAGGGTCTCTTGCTGTTCTCCACCATTCGATTTCATTAGCTGGACGATATTTGGTCGAGTCATCTGAGGTTGAATGGTGTCCTGCTCTATAAGTAAGAGCCTGTTGAACATAAAACAAGCACTTAAGAGCACTTCCAAAACTAGCAATCACACAAAAAAGACAGGTGATTCTCGCTTCTACGAAGCCTCAATCCAAACAAGTGTGCAAATTACCTCAACTAGAATAGGTTTACGTTCATTAACAGCCATTTTTCGTGCCTCGTGGACAGCAGTGAAAACAGCAAGAGCATCATTACCATCCACACGAATGCTACGAACTCCATAGCCCTGTCCTTTGGTAACAATACCATCACCTAAGTGACCATAAATAGAAGACGGTCTTCATCAGTAGCCAACTACATACCAGTAGCAGCAAATAATTGAGCAGCTAAGAGAGGCGCCTACTTCGAAACTGCTGATTAACAGGCGTACTTATTGCAAAACCATTGTTCCGGCAGAAAAAGATAACTGGTGCATCTAACACAGCGGCAAAGTTCAGAGCAGCATGAAAATCTCCCTGAAATGAAATCAATGAATTTAACAGGAAGAACAGCAACAAAATCACAAGACACCATCTGTCAAAAAATCGGAGTATGATTGAGGTTTAGTTCGATGAATCTGATGAAAAGTTTATTATCCACAAGTTAGTTGAAATATATACCGTACTAGAGCCTCCATCACCAAAATATACAATTGTGCATGCATTTTTCGCGTCCATCTTTAGAGCATAGGCAGCACCAACTGCATGCAGAAGCTGAGTACTGAAGCAAAATAACCACTTCGGTTCATCAATTATTTACATCATATATTGCCATGGAAAGATGTTTGAACATATCAAAATAGAAGTATTAGTACAAAAGCATGAGTATCTTACGCTACTGTTGATGCAACAGTAATATAATTGTGTTTATTAGATCCATAATGGATAGGCATCTGCCTGCCTTTTCCATTATCGTTTTTGTTTCCAAACAACTGATTGGCAAATTCTTGAATGGTAAACCCTCTCCATAATAAAACTCCGGGCTCTCTATACTGCAATGACAAAAAAGAAAAGCATTGACATTATTACAGGGAAAATCATTGGACAAGTGAATCTCAGAATTTGCTCATCACCGTTAGGCTGAAACTAAAAATCTTAACCAAATACGTCTGGTGGAGACAGGTGATCTGAGGATAAAGTTACATCTGTGCATTTTTCTAGAATTTGCCTGATCAAGTTTAAGCTGAAACCAAAAATCTTGACTAATATGCTATGCACTAATGTTGGAGAAAAGAAGTTTGAGGATTTATACTAGAAGAAGAAAGCTAGAATATTAATAAAAGGACGCACAACACTAGATTCAAGTCATTTCAATGAAAACTGATGGACGTTGTGCATAGTAGATAAAATGATATGTTCCTTTCCTTGTGAAACTGCTCTGTCAGAGCATAGAATATTGGCAGAGATGCAGATGGTTCATGACTTGTGTAATTTGTGGAAACGTATCAAAATATCTCCCTACTCACTCGATGGAACTGAAATAATCAACAAATTTCCTTTAGATAATTCAACATCTCTTGTTTTAATCAACATTTGGTAACACCTAAAGACCAAACGCCAATACTCATGCTTCTTTCAGTTTTCACTAAAAGACATTATTTCATTCGGAAGAACGTCGATTTGGAAGGTGTATTTTAGGGAAGTACATCTCTTCATATATTTCCTATCCAAATTTTTGTGTCTTTATTTCTACAAAGTGTAACTTTTGCAGATTAGAAGCTTGTTTATATGCACGACTAACCTGTGGAAAGATGAAATCGTCGGTCTTAAGTGCAGCAGCTGATGCAATGTTGATAGCTTCTTCTCCAAGTGTGGTAAGATAGAAGGATATCCGTCCTTGTCTTTGTGCTTCATAAAAGATTGTGTCCATTGTTTGAAGTGTGACCATATCAGTATATATTTTCAATGCAACTTCCTTTTCCATCTGACAAAGATGAATCCCCAATGAACATAAAAGTTTTGCTATGGAATCTTGATGCAAATTTACGCTGCTTAAATGTCTATTAGATTAAAGGGGTAGCCCATTGTATGAAGCATCCCATATATGATGAGTTCAAGGGGGCACACCCCAAGAGGGAAGCCATGCAGGCAACTCAACCTGATACAAGCATCAACAGCTAAATGTCTATTTAGATTACCTGCGGGAAATTGCTAGTGATTGAGTAACCATCATCGTCAAGGACCCGGTAGCAGTGTACTCTCTCCTCTCTTGTTTCAGGAATAAAGTTCAAATGTGAGGTGAATTTGACTTCGCCACCAGGGAAATTGAGGACCTAACATCAAGGGGAAAGTTAATGATCATGCATACTCAAAGTAGAATATATGCAGAAACTTACAAAATAACTAGTAAAGGTCCTTTTGTTCCTCCTGCAAATATACTTGTTAACACCTATAGAGGACTCATACACATGTGAGATTTAGTTCTACGGGGTCTTAGGTTCAAATACTAGCGAAGGTAATAAACATTAGGTGATTTCTTCTTATTTGTTCAATCCTAGTGGGAGATATTACGTACCATGTGTTTTCTTTTTTCCTTTTTTTGAAAAAAGGAGCAAAATATGAATCTGATATATTTCTGAAATTGGATACTATATGTTTAATCATTCAGACAGAGACTGGTAACCAAACACCTTTTGTCCATTTTCTTGAGGTTAGTGCAACAATCATCCAAAAAAACTCTTCTCAGATGAATTTTTTTTTTTCCAAATTCAGAATAAGCCAACACATCTAGCCCCATAACAAAACCTTAATACTGTTACAATTAGCAGCAATAAAAGATTTGAGTGTTAAACTCTACCTCTAGCAGCAACAAATTTTAGTTACATATACATACTTCCACCACTCCACAGACAAAAAGTTAATGACAAACAAGTACTTAATTAAGTGATAATTAGTGTGTTTTCTCTTAGATGGTCACACAATTGACCACCGAACATGAGTGGGTGATAAATATATCAAAATATCTATATTTAACCTATATATTAAAAAAAAAGTTTTCTGACAAAGGGTGAACTCGAGTCTAACCATTACTCATTACCAAAAAGTGTGCACATGAAGGTCATGCTGAAGACAACAACTAAGTAAATAATTAAGAGTTTAGACCAGATAGTAGTCCAAACATGATTAATCAAAGTTAAAAAAAAAAAAGAAACTTTTTTTTTGTTTTTTGATTGTTAAAACTGAAAATGGGATATAACCATTAATAAAAACCAAACCTGGGAATCATTATCAATGTTCTGCATGTGATTCAACTGTGATTGAGCTTTGGTTGATTGAAAACGAAAAGAGGCCAAATGGGGATATGGGGTTGTTAGATTTGGTGATATAAATGTATGATGATGATAAACAGAAGATAAAAATCCAATCTTTGGTTTCAAACAGATCAATTTTCTTGATTTTGACAAGAACAGAGCCATTCTGTCTGTGTAATCTTTCTGTGTTTCTGATTAGAAAAGAAGGGTAGAAGCTTTAATGGAGTTTTTGGAAGAGACGAAAATGTCAAACAGAAAGGTGGGTATGAAAATCAACGAGCTGCATTGTTGGGGATTCATGTCATTTTATTTTATTTTTTCCTTAAAAATAGGATATGATCTTCCATAAAATGACAAAATTATTATTCACCTTGAACCCTTTGAAGTTTGAAAGAAACTACACTTTACCCCCTCAACTAATTGTTATCATCACATTTGACCTTGAGATTAGGAGTGGAGCTACAAGTCTGGTTACGAGTTTAGAGTAGTGTAACTTCCCTTCTTCTTCGACACATTCACTATTTAAAAAAGAATCTCTTTTTTCTTAAATTTAATTTCCTATCTGACATGTTTAAAACAATAAGATTAAATGACTTTTGATATTATTGTACATGTCTTTAGTTTGAGATTAAAAAATTTGAAAGTACTTTTCACTTTTTAAGATTTTGTATCAAGTTAAAACCAGATAAACAAATTGAAATGAAAGGAGTATATGTTAAAGTATACTCAAAATGTGAGGAATTATTTTTGCCAAATTGGTCTCTTAAATTTGTCAATTAGAGTAGATTCTTACGTAAACTTAGATTAAAAAAAAATAAATTTGAGTTTTGAGTTCTTATCAGTCAACACTAGAAGAGAGATTCCTATTAGTGATATATAGTTCAAAACAAATTATCGAATAGTATAAACAAGAGGAAAACAAAAGAACTTTTTATAATATAGATTGCAATGTAACAATTCATTATATAAATCAGTTACGATATGATATGCAAGATTATAAAAAGTGAAATACTTAAACATTCGTACTACTTATAAATCTAAGGATAACCAATAGACTTAATGTTTCTACATTTGAAACAAATCATGTTTTTGTTTGAGTAATCTTAGAGGAGTTAAGTGTCAATATGCAAAAATTACAAGATGGATATAAGTTTCATAATTCCTTTATTTAGGGAGCAAAATGTAACTAAACTAATTAATAGAAATATTAATATTTTTCGTACTATAAAATATTCATTAATCGACTTGGATAAGAAATAGAACGTGGCAATTACTTGTTTTGTATGTTATGCCCCTCCACTATATAATATTTTAATTATATTTTCAATATAATATAACTTGTTGCTATAGGTTGATTAAGTACTATTATTTTGACTGAATAACCAATTAATATATTTAAATTGTCAATTTAAAAAAGATGACTAGAATTAATAAAGATTCTAAAGAATATTCAATGTATATATACAATTAATTATTTTATTATCCTTGTCACAAGGAATACAGATGTCCATGTGATTTTTGTGAACAATTCGATATCGAAAAATTTATTAATCCGATTAATTTTAACTATGCAAAGAATATAGAAAAAAAAATTATAATTTCTCCTCATAAAATTTCACGTAAAATTCATATTTGCTAATTTTTTTTTGGTTATATTAGCTGGCCATGCCAATAATGGATTGATGAGGGGCTAAGAAAAATATCCAAAATCAAAATATACACAACGTATATATGAGAAACACGCTATGATATTACATAAACGTACATACAAATATACATTTACTCAAAGTATAATTATGTGAAAAACCATATATATATGTAAAATTATTACATAAATATTCATTCCATGCACACCATATGTATATATGTGTATATTACTTTGTAGTTCAATTCTTTTTTGAATTTCGTGCATAACAAAAATTTAGTACATCATACTGTCTTTTTTAACGTGTAATTAATACGGAAAACTTATTTCCTCTTGTTCTTTATCATCATCCAATGATAAAAAAACTTCATCCAAAGCTGAGAGCTCAACTTCATCATCATCACAATTTATTCCTTCAGAATCATTCTTTGATTCATGTACTCTACATATAACCCATTCCTGAAAATTATTTTTAAAAAAATTATAAATTTTGAAAAAAACAATAAAATTGAGATATAAGGTAAAAAAATTCATCATCAACATCAATATTACCCGAATGCCTCAAAGGCTCCTGCCCATTGCGGGGTAAGAGAGGGTCAGATGTGCGCAGCCTGACCCCTATATTTAAAAACATTTATAGCGCGACTGTTTTTAGATAAGGTAAAAAAAATTCATGAATTAAAAAGAGAGATGGTTTTATAACATGCTAGATGTAAACAAAAGTTTTCATTTTACCATTTATAAATTTTCTAATATTGATTTATGATATGTTAATTTAACAGTTCAAACTGGTTAATCAAACTTACATTTAAGATTAGTGAGGTAAGGAAATTTTGAAATATTTCATTAAATTTTTGAAAACCTCAATAACTTCCTATTATTCAACATTTAATATGAAATTTCAATTAATTTTTATGCAGTATACACAAGTTTTACATTCTCAAAATATATACAAATATGAAACCACGTAAATCGAGAATTATTATAATAATATTAATAATGTAAAAGGTTCTTAACTATAATGTCTAAACTTTGCTCGAACTCTCCATTTATATGTACAGAATTCTCAAACAATACATTATTTTTGAAGAATCTGACATACATTTAAAGGAGTTTTCAAAGAATCGAAGCAACAGATCACGTTTAAGTAATTCGAAATAAATATTTATGAAATAAAAATGAATTAAGAGCAATATTTTACTTACCAATAGCTTCTCATTTTGTCTCTTGTTGAAGGATTTAGTTGAGGTAGAGAGGTGAAATTCTTCCATAATCCAATTTGTTTGTACTTGTTCATGAATATTAGTAGTAATATAGTACACAAAGTATTTTTTTGTTCCAATTATTTTTTCTTTTTCTCCACAATTATTTTTGAGTATAATTGGCTCATTCATATTTAATTCCTTCCAATATCCTCTTCCTGTTGCTCGATTAATATTTTCCTTCACTTGGCTGAAAAAATACCATTGGTTTTTGCTCCACAAAGCCCTTTCTTTTAATAAAAAAAATGAAAATAATTTTAGAAAATCTTGCATAATATATAAATATAATAATTTATGGCAACTATACAACAACATACCCAGTAAATTTATGACAACAATAGTCATGTTTTATTTTCGTAAAAAATAATCAAAAATCATAGAAAATATACTGTTACTATATAATACAGCTTGCTAAAAGTCATAAAATATATACACTGACTATACAGTACAGATTACTTATACATGAATTATACATTGAATATACATTATGATACACTCAAAAACTGAATATAACTTGATTATACATGAAATATATATTGACTATATATGTCTATAATAACCATTTTTCTAATTATTTTGACTGAATAACCATCTATGGTAATTATCTCGATTAATAATTAACTTAATTTTATCTCAGGGAATTTAAATCTCACACTTTGTTGCTGTTGGAATTTATGATACAGCAAAGAAATTCAAATTGTTTTACAACAATAAATTTGAATTTTTCACAAGAATATATTTATAATTATTTTCAATGTCTATTTAATCTGTCCATCCTAATTTTTGACTGATCCTCTAGGAACATTTTTAGAGTGAAATGTATGGATATGAACAAGTTTAATTTTTATTTTTTATTTTCTATCTGATAGATGTACGAAGAATTTAAAACTTCATAACTTGTATGAAAAAATAATACAAGCAAAGAACCTTCAACTGAAAATTTTCAATGAAAAAATTATATCTCGAACTCATAAATCACCTCTTTAAAGTAATATACTAAGAAAATAACTTCATCAATTAAAAAGAATAGGTCATCTATAATTTATGTAAATTTATTCTATATTTTTGTAAGAGACGATTTTTACATCTCAAACTTGTAAACCATCCCTTCAAAGTAAGATACCTAGAAACTAATCTTAAATCAATCCAAAAAATATAGGTCATAGATTTGTTCTATATTTTTGTAAGAGACAGTTTCTGTCCCTTAAACTCGTAACCTCCCCCTTCAAAATAAGATACCAAAAAACTAACTTCAAATCAATCAAAAAAAAAAAAGAAAAAGACGACCATAAATTTTTTCTATATTTTTATAGAGATAATTTCTGCTCCTCGAACTCATAACCTCCCTCTCAAAATAATATACTAAAAAATTAACCTCAAATCAACTAAAGAAAATTAACTTTAAAATACTGTTTCTACGTCTCGAACTCATAAACCATCCCATCAAAGCAATATACTAAAAACCCTTTCCTCAAATCAATTAAAAATAAAGGGCATCTAAAGCTCCAAACATGATACTACTTAATTTCTTCCTGGGAAACAAGTCTGTGAACATAACGATCGCTCAAATATATTAGTGGTTTAAGGCGAAAATAGACTATAAATTGAATTTAGTATTTTTTTTCTAACAAAATTTATAACCTATTATTACTAAAATAAAAATTGAGGCCTCTAAAATTTGAAGGCCTAAGACGCTTGCTTTTTTTCTAACACTGTCAAGCCACACTGCTCTAACATAATTAAAGATAATTAATTAAGCTAGGTAGCTAATCAAAGACTTGAATTAAGAGCAAATAAAAAATTAGAAACAAGTAAATTAATATATGTATTTGTACGTACCATTGAGCTGGCAAGGATCAGACGAAGCAAAATCCATATGAGGAATATTAAATGGTAAATTTGCAGATATTTTTTTACTTTTCAAATAATACATAACAAGCTCTTCATCTGTTGGATCAAAACTAAATCCTGGAGGAAGATCATCCATCATCATACTTCACAATAAAAAAAATGTATATGAGAAACTATATATTATATATATAGTTAGGTTCTTCTTCTTCTTTTTTCTTGTTGCTAGTTATATAGGTTCACTTTTAATTAATTAGGGTTAGTTTGGGAGTAACTTGATCATATATTTATAATTAAAGAAGAGTTGACAATGGTTGTTCTTTTTCTTTTTATAGATGGAAAAAAAATAGTATACTAGTACATAGATAGACCCCACACTACTCATACTTTATTTTAATCACATAAACTTTTTTTTTTTTTAAATATAGGAATTGTAATTTTGAGAATTAAACAGGTTATTTGTTATAAGTAGAGTAAATATGATGTATCATGACGTGGGGTTAGTAGTCATGTCGTTATATATTGTGTTGTTATTATTTGTTAATATTTATTTTTTTATTTTTATTATTGTCATATATTTTTATTTGTTATCCATTTTAATCATTTTATATCTAGTATTTTATATTTTTAGGGATGATTTTTTTGAGATAAAGGTCTTTTAAAAATAACTTTTCTATCTTTATGAAATAGTGATAAGGTTTGCGTATATCTTCCTCAGACCTCACTTATAATTTTCACTATTTATTGTTGTTTATAAATAATTTATAAAACTTAAACTGTTTGTGTTATTTTTATTTTTTTTCTTTTTAAAAAAACTAGTTTTCTACGAAAAGTATCATAATTTATAGAAATAATTAATTTATATATGTAATGTACTATGAAATTCAATTGTGGTGGTGTGGGTTGATTAGAAGTGAAGTGTGTGTGCTCAAGTGATTAAACAAGTTTTAAGTTTTCAGAGGCTGCTGTAGTTTTTTTATTTTTTTTATCCGAAATCTATATTAAAATTCTAATTAAATTTGAATTATCTGCTATAAATTAAGTCCATTTGAAAACAACACTCCTAATAAGATTTTCTTCAAAATCTATTTTTAATTAAAAATAGAACAATCCTACTATTACATCACAACTCGTATTAGTAAAACAAAATGAGAACTCTTCTGATAGATAAATTATCTTTTGGAGATCTTATTAATTTCAAAATAAATATTTAATATAAATTTCTATTCATAACTTACACGAGGTGTTCCTAGTAAAGGCCTATAATACCATAGGTAGGTATGAATATGATCCACATCTGGCCTTCTCTTTTTTCCTTTTCATTTTATCCATTTATTTGTTGTGAAAACGCTTATTTTCATAGATATTTTAATTAAATTAATGCTTAAAAAAGAATCTTTTTAATATTAAAAAAATGAAAAAACTTTGTAATATTTCATCAAAAATCTATTTTCCACCATCCAGTAAGCTGATTTGGTAAAAATCAACTAAAAAATTTATGTATTAGTATAATATAATTTTTTTTATTAATTCACGATAAGAAAGAACATTATTTCTAATAGCATGGTAAGGATGATGGCGCTCGAGAGCAAAGGGATTCACCTGAATTTTCCTCAACACAAATCATATATATGTATACCATATTGAAGTTCTTTTTCTTTTCTTTTTTTATATATATTTATTTCTTTATATTTTAAATAATTAGTCGATGCTAGACTCAACAATCGTTAAAGGTTTGTAGTATACGTGTCGATTAGATATAAAAATGGGAATTGGATAATGTTTCTTGAGAGTTCATAGGCGGCTAGTAATCTTTATATTTTGCAAAAAGTGGATAAATTTTTCACTTTAATTTGAAGTAACTTCACTTACAAATTAAACAATTTTTTTCTTGTTTTTTTTTTCATTTAATTCTCTTTTAAAACTTAAAAAAGATTGAGTTCTATTAGGATAAGTATTGTAGAGTGATTAGCTTAATTAGTGGAATTAATAAAAAGTGAGTGGATGATGATGATGAAATGTACACAAAAGTAGAAACTAACATTTTACGTGTGCATATTTGTATTTGCACACGTAATTAAAAATGTTGTTTGAAAAGGAAACCATGAAATTGATTTATGATAACGTTATTTGTGTTATCAATTTTTTGGAATAGTCTAGGAGTCCTCGTAAGGGGAAACATCAATCATCATCAAAATTTTGAAAATTAATTTTCGAGTGTTTGGATAAACTGGAGATATAAGTTAATTAATCAAGAAATGAAATTTTTAACTAGCCTTACTAGTTAGTACCAACATCCATGGGATTATTTAGAGACTAATCGTGTGTAATCTATATTATTTGAGTATTAGTTAGTCACCAGAACTTGTACGTCGTGTTTTTCTTATCGAATCATCGATTTTAATATCATTGTTGAATTAAGTAAGTCAGCTCAAAGATATTCTTAACATATGTCGCGCTCTTCATTTGTGACCAAATTCGACTATTTCTCACGCATAATATCCCACATGATTGAAAATATAATATATATCGTACACATTACATGTTGCTTCTTGTTCTTATCAATTATTAATGCAAGATTTTGAACTTGTGTGAGCGCCTAGTATGAAAGATTGATTTACTAAGTAAGATAAGAAAAGAAGTAAGGACATAGCAGCTGCACGAAAGTCAGGTGCAACAATGATCAACAAATTCGCTCGTACTTCCCATAGGTGAAATCTTCTAGTTCTTCCAATTTGACCTGAAACTATTCGATTTAGTCATGAGCAGGTTGAAGAGAGTTCGTTTGATGAGAAACAAAAAGAAATATTTTATTTTATAGTCTATATTGCTCGAACTCTTTAAAAATATCAGTATATGAAACTATTTTTTTAAAATAGTGTAATTTTGAAAAGTCAAACACGGAGGCAATGTTTGAAAGTGAGGAATACTCAACTTAGCATATAACTTGTTGAATTGTGTAGACATGCATTTTATCAGCATGAAATCACTCAGATCACTATCACATTTGGCCATGCTTCCCTCCAACATCATATTATTTGATAGTATAGTACATATATTATCTTTACCAACAAATTAATTTCAAATAGGAAAATTGATGGCTAACTTTTTCTTCCACTATATGCATATATACTCATATAGTGATTGAACATTAAAGTTTGATGTGTATGTGTGTGTTTCTCAAAAGAATACCAAAGCTTACTTCTTTAGGACAACAAAGCATGCACCTTTTCTTTACTTTTTAACTTTTAATTTGGAAAAGATAAATGTGAATTCTTATATTACACTTGTCGATATTTATCTTGATAGAAACAGAAACTTCGCCATTGCAGATTAAGCATGAGTTACTTTAATGATAGATCATTTTTCATGATATGAAACTATTTTATCTTTTAGATAAGTCAGAAACTACTTTTGTTAGATAGATATAAAATGATATACTTTTTGTCACGATACTATTATTTTGTTATAGTGCATATTAATTATTACTATTTTCTATAATTTGAACCAAAAAAGGCCATTAATTAGTTCAATTAAGAATGGGGTAAAACTAAGAGCAACCATTAATGATGATAATCTTGACTATAACCATATGTGATATATGTCTTAATTAATTCCTATAAATATTTTGAGTTGGATTATTTTCTATGCATGGATTAATTGAACTTGTTTGACTGAGTTAATTTAAGGTTTTAAGCTTATTTTGAAATAGTATATATTGTTTTTACTATGATGTCACAAGTTCAGATTTCAACAACGATAAAAGTTTTAATTAATTTATTTATATGTGTCTAAGTCTTGATGTACATAATTATGTTATGATATGTGTCGAAAAAAAATGACAGATATTTGATGAAACTAATCAATTTACAGATACCACAATTAATGAAAAAATAATTTAAAAACAATTAAAGAGAAAGAAATTTAATTCATTTTTTAAGTTTGACCAAGTGTGAATGAGGAATATAAGGACAAATTAACAGATAAGCACAATTTGATTATATGTGTAAATGTACACAAAAATATCAACTTATATTAAATGCACAATAAACAAATTTGACTTATAAATAGCATTATCATATTGAAAATTTTATATAAATATATCAAATAAAAAAAAAACATAAACATAAAACCATGAAAAATCTCAAAAGGGTATTTGGATTTGCAATATTTTTTATCATCTTAGCAAATGTTATTGGAGAAAATATTAGTAAAAGTAAAATATCTTGCAAAGCCTTATGCAGACTTACATGTATAACTTCTTCTCAACTTGATTTTTGCATTTATGATGTATGCATGAAAAGATGCAAAAATCATAATGTTTATCAAGCTATGATTCATTTCACTAGTTGTTATGAGAATTGCTCCAACATCAAAGGTATAATTTCCATCTTCTATATCGATTTCGATTTATTAAATTCATTGTTTGAAATAAACTTTAACGAGTTATGTCACTGGTCATCAGAAATCCCTATGATGTGAATGAATATCCTTTATTCACAATCTAGATATCTTCTGTAGAAGATATAGAGCATTTTCTTTATAAATTTGTTAGGGTTTTTATCACGATGAAAAATATTTTATTTTTTAATATTTACAAGCTAATGGGTTAACGGGCTAATAACATTTCTTATGGGTGGATCCGGCCCAACACCAATCTTAAAAGGCTTTTGTTATTGAGCCCATTGTTTTTCTTTTTTGTATTAAGGGACAATTATAGTGTACGGCAGTTCGATCAAAATAATTATAAAAAAATCATTCATTATAAAGATACGTATAGTCAGTGTATATTTTATGTATAGTTAAATTATATTCAGTTTTTGAGTGTATCATAATGTATAACACATGTATAAGTAATCTACATTATATAGTCAATATATACTTTCTATGATTTTCAACAAGTTATATTGTATAGTTATAAATATTTTCTATGATTTTGAATTATTTTTTATGTAAATACAACAAAGCTATATTTATTATAAATTAATTAATTATTTATATTTGAAATTACCCCTTCTAATAAACCATGGATTCTTTTTTTATTCTTTTAATTGCAGATAAAAAGAAAATGGGAGGCTGCTTTGATGATTGCACAAACAACTATCACAAGACAAAAAGGAGCATTAATATAACTAATATTTAATTTGCATCATCTAGCCAACTTTATGAATATTATGCTATGATATGAAGAATTATATTTGTTTCTACTGAAATGAGTTTAGTTTAATTTTGCATACTCTAATCTTTGCTAATTTCATTTTAAAGTGTTTAATTGACTTTCTTGGATCTATTAAAAATAATTTTTCTAATTTACAATCTATCGTAAATAATTTTTCTATTTTATAAAAATAGATAAAATCTGCGTCCATTATATTCAGTGTCGGAGTCCACATAATATTAATGGGGTTCATTCGAACTACCTTTAGTGAAAAATTATACTATTTTTATATGATAAAAATAATGTTTTATGTATATATAATAGATGTCGAATCTCCTTCGATTAATTCGTATGTCTACTTCTTAAAATTTTAAACCCCTTAAAAAGAATCCTGAATCCGATTATATCTTCTACCCATCCCCTAAAATTCCACTCATATATTATTATTGTTGTAATTGACTTTGTACAATAGGAAGAATCACGGGTTAAAATATCAAATTAAGACAAATATATGCCATAAAAGAGCTCGCAAGTTGTAAGGATACTTAACATTATCTTGGGAAAGTAAAATATCTAAAGCCACAATATATACTTGCATTAGGGATTACTTTTAATTCAGATTCATATAAAAAATGTTAAGCCTAGCACTTTTTAACAAAAGGAACTCTGTATCCAGACTTAAAAGTCGAAATCCTTGATTTTAAAAGAAAGAATGATTTACCACTCCATAATAACAGTTGCTAATACTATTACTAATACTATACTATAATATATATTAGGGGAAATTATATATATAAAAAAGTAAAAAGTTTATAAAAAAAATTTGATGTTTTATTTACATAAAAAAATAGCCTAAAATCAGCGAAATTATACATAACTACACAATATAGTTTGTCAAAAGTTATAAAAAGTATACATCAGTATATAGTATATATTAATTATACATAAATTATATACTAAATATACATTATGATACATAAATATAAACTGATTAAATATACAAATATAACAAAGACTTTTTTTTTTTTGTAATTCTTTAAGTTAAATATCTCTCAGGTGTAATTTGCTCTATATATTATACTCCCAATTGAATCGGAATTGTAGGTTGTCATGCATGGTGACACGTGAACCTATGATCAAAGAAAACAACTTCACGTGAAACTATCAAACAAAATTTTCTTATACAAAACTAGAGGTCATTATAATTTGACAACTCCCAGCCACTAACTGCCAATATTTCTTGAATCTCATGACCAAAATATATACCAAAATCCAGAAATCAAGAAGAGTTTAAAGTACAAACAAAAAAACAAAAGAAGGCAAATTTGTGTGTGTGTGTTAGCTAGTTTAACTTGTTCAATGAAGAAACAAGGTTGTGAAATTGAAGCAATAGGAATCAACTACACAATCTATACAGAAAAAAGAGAAACCCCTTTTAGTTTTTTTAGCAGAAAACAACACAACAAATGTATAAAAGGATTGGATAATGATCCAAATGCTACAAGGCATGTGCTTAAGGATGTGAGTTGCAGAGCAAAAACAGGTGAAATTGCAGCTATTGTTGGTCCAAGTGGTGCTGGAAAGTCTACTTTTTTAGAGGTTTTAGCAGGGAAGATTGAGCCACAAAGTGGATCCATTTTTGTGAACAAAAAGCCAGTTGATAAAGCAAGGTTCAAGAAGATTTCAGGCTATGTAACACAAAAGGACACATTGTTTCCTCTGTTAACTGTTGAGGAAACTTTAAGTTTTAGTGCAAAACTCAGGTTAAAACTTGCTCCTAAAGAGTTGAGCTCAAGGGTGAAGTGTTTGATTCAAGAACTTGGGTTAGAACATGTTGCTGGTGCCAGGATTGGTGATGATCGAATTCGAGGGATTTCAGGTGGTGAAAGGAGGAGAGTTTCCATTGGAGTTGAACTGATCCATGACCCTGGAGTCTTGATTCTTGACGAGCCAACTTCAGGACTTGACAGTACTTCAGCATTGCAGATCATTGACATGCTTAAAACCATGGCTGTTACTCATGGTCGAACGATAATTCTTAGTATTCATCAGCCATGTTTCAGGATCATGAAGTTGTTCAACTCTATCCTACTTTTGGCTAATGGTACAGTCTTGCATCATGGAACCATTGAACAGCTTAGTTTAAGGCTGATCCTATTGGGGTTAGCCCTTCCCCTTCATGTCAACATACTTGAATTCGCCATCGAATCCATTGACACAATCCAGAAACAGAACCTGCCTCAATCTGCACTCATGATCAAGAATTCAGGTAAGTTCACTCTGCAGCAACTCTTTCAAGAATCTAAACTGATAAATGAAGACCCTTTGTCGTCTATGCCTATCAATCCTGGTACTGGCTTTGCTAATTCAAGCTTTCAAGAGATTGTCATCCTCACAATCAGGTTCTGGAAAATCATATACAGAACAAAAGAGCTTTTTGGTTTCAAGACACTACAAATGTTACTCTCAGGACTTGTGTTAGGATCAATCTTTTACAATCTTGAAGATGATTTAGTTGGAGCACAAGCTAGAGTTGGCCTATTTGCATTCATCTTGACATATCTCTTGTCAACCACAACAGAAGCACTACCAATATTCTTGCAAGAAAGGGAAATACTGATGAAAGAAACTTCTTGTGGGAGTTATAGAGTTTCATCCTATTCCATAGCCAACAGCCTTGTCTACTTGCCATTCCTCTTGATTCTTGCATTGCTTTTCTCCACCCCATTATACTGGATGGTTGGTTTAAACAATCACTTCATGGCATTCATGCACTTTTTGCTACTCATTTGGCTCATCCTATACACAGCAAACTCAATTGTTGTCTGCTGTAGTGCCTTGGTACCAAACTTCATCATTGGCAACTCATTAGTTTGTGCTATGATGGGATCATGTGCATTGTTCTCTGGCTACTTTGTTTCAAAGAATGAGATACCAAATTATTGGATGGTGATGCATTATGTGTCACTTTTTAAGTACCCTTTTGAAGGATTCTTGATTAATGAGTTTTCTGGTTCTGGAAAGTGCTTACAATACATGTTTGGGATGTGTTTGGCTAGTGGTGAACAAGTACTAAAACAAGAAGGATATGGTGGTGAAGAAAGTAGAAGGAAGAATTTGCTTATTATGGTTTGTTTTGTCTTGCTTTATAGGTTCATTACTTATGTAATTCTTAGAATTAAATGTTCTCAAACTCCATTCAAAAAAATTAGATGAACAAATTTTTGAGTTTCACAAGTCACTTGTACAAAATACACAAAAGTTTGTTTGTTGTAATATTATGTTAAAGGGACTTGTACATTTATCTTTCTCTATTTGGAAATTTATTTTTATGTGGAGTGACAATAACTATCATTTCTCTTTATTCCCTTCGTCAAAATATTCTATTGTGTGTATATAAGATCCCATGAGGACGCTAGTGTTGAGACGAATTAAATGAATTCTCAGGCTGCGTACATTCGATTCCCTCTTACTCTGTAATGGACGGGAGCCTTTGATGCACTGGGGTAATGTTGTTAAAGTTTATGAGTTCTGAACTTATCATAAAACTCATAACTCACTTAATACATAAACATACACTCAAACTTAGCTTCGATTGGCAATTAAACACTACAATTTTCAATAAGTATTCATATGTCATGGCAGCATCATATGTTTATGAGATACAATTGAGGCGAGTTGGAGTGTTTAGTTGACAGTTAAGATGAATGCTTGATCACTTGCTATCTAATGTCAAGTTTGAATGTTTATTCACGTATTATACCTTATTATTTACTTGATTCACACTTAAATATTTATCTACATTCCATAAAATTTCTGTATGTATAAATACAAAGTCTAAACGAACTCATTTTGATGATGCATCTAATATTATAGCTCCGTCTCTAGTCAACAATAATAATGGGAATAATGTGACAAGATCATTCATCAAAATAATTCATGTTTGGCACAATAAGTGAAAAGATAAAATATTATTTTAACAGATATTCTTTTGATTTTATTTTATTTTTTTGGATATAAAAGACAAACGAGCATCACGGGCTCATTTTGTTTTATTTTATGTCTTATATTCCGTACACACTTTAATTCATGGCCACAACAAAAATTATAACATTAAATAGAAATTATTTTCTAAACTCTTTATTGTCTCTTTCATATCCGTGAGTTGTGTTTCTTCTTTTTTCTAAGGTTGTCCTTTTCAATCATTTTGAAGAATATAATGAAGTGAAAGGTTCAAAATTTAGATGTATATGTTTTTAAAAAAATAAACAAATTGTATTTACTATTCTTAGCATAATATTCGTGGTTGTGAATTCATTCAATTTTACTTTTCGCCGTTAATTTTTACTAAGATCAATTTTTCGTAAGAGTAACTCAACGGACTGTTAGGAATTTGGATGGCCTCATAAGAAGGAATGAATGAAATAATGAAATAACACGACACCAGGATTTATAGTGGTTCATTCAAAATAGGCTACGTCCACTCGAGCTACTGCCGATCTCAATATAATTGAAGAAAGATTACAAAGTAGTGTATACAAC
>JAOTQR010000086.1:23236356-23268822 GCA_025774065.1 Solanum ossicruentum | reverse complement strand
TGCTGACTTTCCATGAGCCATTGATAAAGGATATATTATGTCCCTCATCATCAAGCTGTCCCACGGAAATAAGATTCTGCTTCAATCCTGGTACATACATTACTTTCTGAATTTTCCATAATGATCCGTTTGACATCTTCAAACGAATATTACCCATACCAACAATCTCTAATGGTTCGCCATCGGCTAGATACACCTTTCCAAAATTACCAGCTTCGTAATTTTCCATAATATCGCGGTGTGCAGTGGTATGAAACGATGCTCCTGAGTCCAAAACCCAAGACTCAATAGGACTATCCGCAGATAGTAGTAAAGCATCATGTACCCCATTAGTGACAGCATTTGCATTATTTTCTTCTTTCTTCGGAGATCTACAGTTCTTGCTTATGTGGCCAAGTTTGCCACAATTCCAACACTTCACGTGTTTTCCATTTCTGGACTTGTCTCTAGCATTTCTCGACCTGGACCTTCCACAGCCTCGATTAGAATTCCTTTCGTTGTCTCTGCCCCTGTTCTCGAGATTTAGGGCAGAACTCGTTGATGTTCCTTCTCCAGAATCAATTCTCTACACTTCTTCAGCGAGAATTTGATCTCTGACATCACTAAACTCCAACTTCTTTTTGCCAACTGAATTGCTAACCGCCGCTCTCACAGGTTCCCAACTATTTGGTAAAGATGCCAAAAGGATGAGAGACGCATCTCATCATCGAGAGAAAGTTCAACAGATGTTAATTGCGTAACAATCGTGTTGAATTCATTTACATGTGCCGCAACAGAAGCTCCTTCTCCCATTTTTAAATTGAACAACTTCTTCATAAGATGAACTTTGTTGTCGCCGACGGCTTCTCACACATATCAGACAAGCTGCTCATCATATCTGCAGTGGTCTTTGCATCTGCCACATTGTGAGCAACATTTTTTGTGAGCGTCAATCTGATTACACCCAGCACTTGTCGATCAAGAATTTTCCACTCATCATCCTCCATCTTCTCTGGTTTCACTCCAGACAGAGGTTGATGTAGTTTTTTGCTGTGTAAATAATCCGTGATCTGCAATCTCCAGTATGAGAAATCTGTTCCGTCAAATTTGTCAATCCCAGGTCCTGATCCTTCACCTCCAGCCATCTCGTCACGTCGTTGCACAAATTACGACTCGGCACACTTATTCACGAGTCAATACGAACAATATCCATGAATAAAAGTTCTAGCTTATAGAATCGTGTCTGTAGCTCGTGAACAGCACACCAGGTAAGGTTCCAGGAAAGAGAGGTGGACACCGACTGATGGTCACATAAAAACCAACTCTTTCCTAGCCACAGCTTACCTAGACATCTACCTCCACACTACCAGACTTAATTCTAACCGATAGAGAATTTATCACAAGCCCCGATAAACAAGAAAATATCTTTTCTGATGTGGCAGAACCACAGAGCATAGTGTAATATTTCCTTTACAAATCAGGCAACGACAACCTTGCTTTGATACCAGTTGTTAGGAATTTGGATGGCCTCACAAGAAGGAATGAATGAAATAATGAAATAATACGACACCAGGATTTATAGTGGTTCATCCAAAATAGGTTATGTCCACTCGAGCTACTGCCGATCTCAATATAATTGAAGAAAGATTACAAAGTAGCGTATACAACACTCACTTTAACATCACACCAAAAAAAAAACTCTCAACTATTTCTCTCACTACAATACTAATGTTGTATTGTAGATGTGTTTGGATTGGGATTTTAGGATAAGAGAAATGATCTCCAATCCATGACTATTTATAACAAAAAATCACCATGTGAATGCTAAGTGTGAAACCAAGGTAATTGTTGTCAAGTTTCATTTCTCCTCGTTGTGTATGACTGCCCACAATTGTCCAATGTTCACATTTGCCTAACAAGGCTGCCCAATTTGTTCACACTGTTGTCCAACATGGACATACTGAAAAAAGAAAGAATTAGAGATTTAAAAGTGTACTCGAAATGCACGATTAACTATTACTTGTTTTTGATACACAAAAAAAGTTTGAGTAAAGTAATAGAAGTCATTATGAGTCTGTCACAAATAGTATATTCTATTACTATAGTTCTAAAACTTTATCATGATATTTATGTGTCTTTAAAAAGTAGGCCACTAAGTAAGATAAAAAACCTAATTTTTTGTCATATGAAAATGGTTATTTTCTTTGAAATACACTAAAACAAAAATAGTGCTACATTGAATGGAACCGATTAGAGAAATTTAGGAATATGTAATAGAGCATGAGGCTGTGTTTTCTTATTATTTTCATCCAAGCTTATTTCACGTTGTATTTTTTTAAATATATTTTGAAGTATTTTTCTTGAGTCGTAGATTTGTAATAATAGTTTTTCTATCTCACGAGGTAAGAGTAACATCTTCATAATCGGTTTGTAAACAAATTTGGGCCCATGGATGTTAGTGAAAAAAACCCAATAGCTCAAAAAACAATGGGTCAAATAATGGGCCAAATAACTAAAGGACCGGGGGCCCAAATATCCTCCTCCGACCCGTTCGTTATTAGCTCCGAAATTGAGCAAAAATTCAGTATGTAATAATGGGACGGAGCATATCCCGGTCGCCGTCGTATTCTCGGCGGTACTCCCGGTCTAGATCTCCGGTGAGTCACCGTCGCAGCAGCCGCCGGAGCCGACGTGACAGAAGTCGCTCACCGTATTCCAGCAGGTAATAGTTTGCCTTCCAGCTCATATACACATATGGATTTACATCTTTTTTTTGTTGAAATTTGCAATTTTTATGCTTTATTGCTAATCTATATGAATTTGCATATCTGTCTTGTTGAAAAGGTTCGATTTTTGTTAATTTTTCTCTACAACTGTATGGAGTGTGGTTACAAACTTAAATGAAAATAATTTGGCCCCCTGTGCAATTAGTTGAGGTTTGCGCCCGATATCATGATTCTCAAAAGAAGAAGAACAAGAAGAAGTTGAAATTAGTGTAGCTTTTCTTGTTGCATTCATGTAACAATATTAATCTGTTGGAACTGCTTAGCAATTTCTTCTACATTAGTTGTCCCTTGTAGTTTGGAGAGAGAGAATGAGAGAGAGAAAGAGAGTGAGTAGAACAAGGTTTGCTTTAAAGGAAATTGTGTGTGAATAGAAATTAGGACTGCCAGTGTTGTACTTAAAACTGCAGCTTTTTACAAGGCAATCACTTGCCGGATATAGTTTTAAGCAAATAACCATATGTTTCAATGTAAAGAAGATAATACATGCATATTCTCACTTCAGATTTACTCACAGCTGGTACTTCAATTCTCATCAGCAAAACAACTCTCCTCAGCACATGAGAGCCAGTTCTGTTTGCGGATAATTCAAATTTTAGTGGCTTTAAACCAATTCTCATAATTGTAAATTCAATTCCAGTCATGTATTTTAATTTTTCAGCTGTGAGAAAGCTCAAATTTGCTACCTACCGAAAAAGAATAAAGAAGAAACCTCAGATTTAGTAATGTGGGAAAGAGGAAGTAGAAGAGTCGCTGATAATGTAGACGTCGTGCATCAGTCTCTGTTTTCATATTACTTTGCTATATTTCAACTCAACAATGGAATTTTATGTTTCTGTGACGAGAAGGTTGTGACGATGAACCACACAGAATAGCTTGTATTTTAGTAGCTCATTTTTGTTGAAATTGGTTTTGTCCTTCTCATTATCACATCTATTCATTTTTGGTTACTGTTGTTTTATTTCACAGGAGAAAGAGTCGCTCGGGTACCCCTCACCGCCGTCGGAGCCGTTCACCAGCTACAAGGCACAAAAGAAGCCGGTCCCCAATAACTAGGCGTCACAGGAGACGACGAAGTCATAGTTCCTCAGAGTCTCCTTTACCCAAATCTCGAAGTCCTAGTCTTACATCCGCTGAGCGTAAAAGTGCTGCTGAAAAATTGAAAAAAGAAGAAGAAGAAAAGAAAAGGTTTGTTAGATGTGATACTGTCATGATGTTCCTTTGATCTATTTTCTTAAGTTGCTCCCAAGTACTCAACTATAGTAAGCTTCTGTAAGTTGTTGCTTTCTGGAGGTTGGTTTAGTCTTTAAGATAAAGAAGTCAACACTAAGTAAACTATAAGCAAATAGATCATGTGTATGTGTACCACATCATGAAGC
Source organism: Solanum ossicruentum (assembly GCA_025774065.1). Classification (NCBI taxonomy): domain Eukaryota; kingdom Viridiplantae; phylum Streptophyta; class Magnoliopsida; order Solanales; family Solanaceae; genus Solanum; species Solanum ossicruentum. The sequence continues at coordinate 23,264,681 of JAOTQR010000086.1, read as the reverse complement.
AAGCAGTAGTTGTATCTTTTTATGTCACATTCTGAAAGGGTAGTGACATCTATTTTTGTGTTTATATATCATTGTAGAGTTATCTGGAATGTCCTACGAAATTAGTGCTCATGTTAAAATATTTATATATTGCTTGACATACTTGAGCCGAGGGTCTATCGGAAACAACATATGTTGGGTATGTTGTTGTTGACATATTTATACAAAAGTGTCTTAGTGTAGACTCTTGGCATGTAGGGTTTTTATGGCTTGACTGTCTGTGGGTTTGAAGCCCTCTGAAAAAATGTGACATTGTGATGTAGATTTTTGTCTTATATCTTGATCATTAGTACTAGTTCTTGGCATTCCAGGGCGTCATGTTTCAAGATACATAGTGTGGCATGCTTATTGCTTTAACATACATGAATTTTGTATTGTGCAGCATGCGTGTTGCTTAACATGCTTGTTACACACTTACTTCATGTGCTCTCCATATTTTGAACTAATTGAGTAACTTTCAGGCTACAGCTAGAGGCAGAACTCAAGCAATTAGAAGAGGAAACTGCAAGAAGATTGGAGGAAGAAATAAGGAAAAGGGTCGAGGAAAAGTTAAGTTCAGAGGAAGTTAAGCTGGAAATAGAGAGACGAATAGAAGAAGGTCATAGAAAACTGTTTGAAGATGTTGAAATTCAACTTGAAAAAGAAAAGCAGGCTGCTCTTACCGAGGCGAGGCTAAAAGAAGTAAGCTTCTCTTGGGCTGGTTATTGATTCTTGACCCATTGTTGATATTTACTAATCATTACTGCTTGTGAACTTCCTTCTTTTGGTGATCGTATCTTGATGAGATCTTATATGAAAGATATAACATGTTCCTTACTGCTAAAAGATAAGTATTTTAATTGTTTACTTCAGATGAGGAAGGAAGCCGAAGAAGTTTAACTTTCTTTGATCTACTCGTAACTTAGTAGCACTATTTCTCTTGCAAAAGGTTAGGCATGGGCCTGTAAACCTGATATACTCCACAAATCTTCCTGTTTACAACAACTGTGAAATTCTACTTGTTAGTTCAACTTCAGCGAGTGAATCGGCTAGCTTTCTTCTATTCATGAATCTTATCTTTTATCAATTCCAATATAGTTTCTTGTCTTCTCCTCACATCGAGGTTAAAACTTTCATGTTCTTTGTCTAAATATACAAATCTTTGAACCTTTCAATGGCATTGTTCCTTACATAATAGCACACTGGATTATGCAGGAAAAAGCACGAAAAGAGAGAGAGGAGCTGGACAAAATGCTTGAGGAGAATCGAAGGAGGGTACAAGAGGCTCAAAGGAGAGAGGCTCTTGAGGCACAGCGAAAAGAGGAAGAGCGACTCCGGGAGTTAGAGCTCATTCAAAGACAAAAGGAGGAGGCTGCCCTAAGGAAAAAACTTGAGGAAGAAAATCTGATGAAACTTTCGAGCAAAAATAAATCGAGGACCAACTCGATTGGTCTATAAAATCACACTCTATAGCGATTTTCTTGCTCATGCGCAATTTTGGATAAAGATATTCGGCATTGTGTGCCAAACATGGATGTGCCAAGCAGAAATGATATCATGATATCACCATGGCTCAAACTCAAAGTCTCCATTGCTGGTTTCTGCAATTGCAAGAATTTCTACCATCTTCAATTCATAGCTAATGCTGTTAATCACTGTATTGGGTAAACTTAGAGGGGACAAACAGAGCCATAATCTGATTGTTGAAAGTTTGTTCATGACTTTTTTGAATGTAGTCCAATATGTATTTGTTAGAACTGCTATGGGATATTCACTCCCTTTACTGCTACTAGATAGGTAAAGATGAAAAATCTTAACTTTTGATCTTATGGAATTATGCAAGATTCTGTTCTTGGTTGCCACAAGAGTTGGACTATAATCCATTTCATGGTATATTCTTGTTCTTGTTAGAAGGGGGAAATTTACCACAGTTTAGATACCCTTTTAGAAATTTGTTTGGACATTCCAATCACACTGATGGCCTCAACTCAACCAAAATTTGCCAAGTACATTTGTAAGTAAAGAATAGTAGTAAATACTATTGGGTAATGCTAACATCCTACCTATGGCAAGGCTCATGAGGAGGCTGGGGTAGCCCGGGTCGAAGTCATGATCGAACAAGGCGCTTGCATGATGGAATTGGTTAAGAAATAAAATTACGTCTTTACTAGCAACTACAACTTTTGATATGATGGTAAGCTTTTGATCTTAATAAATATTTTAAGTTTTTTTTTACTTGGCAAAGAAAAAATATCATACAATTCAGGATAAATAACTTGATGCTTTATAAAATTTACTCTTTTGGAGTGTACAATAATTATCAAATGTATCATTGAATAAAGCAATGGTCTTTGGACTTGTGTTCAATAATCATACCTACTCAATACGTAGGCATAACTTTTTAATCTTTAGTTCAACAATGCTTGAAGAACAAAACAAGCAAACAACTCCACCTTTTTATTAATCATTAAAATTAATGAAAAAGTTAGTCCACCAACTTCATCCGATTTAATTTCTTCTAAGATCATCTCATCAATTTTATTTGAAGATATTCAATTAGAACACGGAATTTAAAATTTATGATCTTAAATATGACAACAGTCATTGAGCAAGGCGGTAAGGGGAGGGATTGTTGAAAGTTGAATTACTTTTTATTATATAAGATAAGGCCATTATTTTTAAATAGACGAAAAAAACATTTTATTTTCTAGGTAGTATGTTATTTTAAGTGATTTGATGTTATTTCAATTACCTACTTAAGATGCTTCACCTAAAATGGTAACGCAATGTTTCATAATTAACACTAGCTATCATTTATTTTTCCTATCTACCCATTAGTAGGAAATTTTATGTTCACTAAATAGAAAAAAGTACATGTCCCTATAATTAAAATGAAAAAATAAATTATTCTTAAAATAAATCATTCTTCCACTAGGGGGTGGATATAGAGCGTTAATTATAGGTTCATACGAATTTTGTATATGTATTAAATAATTAATTAACTTTGAATTCGATAAATTAAATGAGTTATGATAAAATTTTAAACTCAAAGTTTAAATTTTTAAATATGTCTATCGACTTGTACTCGATTTATGAACTTCCTTTGAAGGAAGGCCAAACAAGTACTTTAATTTCATGAACTATTACTACACTATAATGATGACCACATTGCTTGTTAATTATAACATTGTCTACATAAAATTCAAATATAAATAAATAAAAGAAATAAAATAAATGACTCACTTCCCATTTTTTCCTTGTCATTTCCAACAACCATTTAGTGGTGTAATTTTTTAAGTTGATATCTCACCTTACTTTTGATGTTGAAATTGCTAAATATCCACTTCAATCTCCAACTTTTTTTCCTTCATTTTAGTGTTTGTCACATATATATTCACACAAATATTCCATATTCTATAATCTTTATACATATGGCTTCATCAAATTTTCCCTATTTCATCCTATTTCTTTTTCTATCATCAATCTTGTTTGCTTTGCAAGTAAATTCAACATCTAGGGATGTTATCAAGAACCATAATAAGGGGTTCAAAGTGTCCCTAAAACATGTTGATTCAGGTGGAAATTTCACAAAATTTGAACGTTTACAACGCGCGATGGCAAGAGGGAAATCAAGATTACAAAGATTAAGCCTAGTGGCAAGTTTTGCAACTTTATCATCATCAAATGATTTAAAGTCCACAATTCATGCAGGAAATGGTGAGTTTTTAATGCAAATATCAATTGGTACACCAAGTGAGTCTTATAATGCAATTATGGATACTGGTAGTGACTTAATTTGGACTCAATGTAAGCCATGTAAAGAGTGTTTTGACCAATCCACACCAATTTTTGATCCATCAAAATCATCTACTTTCTCAAAAATTTCATGTTCTAATAAACTTTGTGAAGCATTGCCAATGTCATCTTGTGGTGATAGTAATTGTGAGTATATGTACACATATGGTGATTATTCATCAAGTGAAGGTTTCTTGGCTACTGAAACATTCACTTTTGGTGAAGTTCCAATCCCAAATGTTGCATTTGGATGTGGAAATGACAATGAAGGTAGTGGATTTAGTCAAGGTGCAGGCCTAGTGGGCCTCGGACGAGGTCCACTATCTCTTGTCTCTCAACTCCAGATGTCTAAATTTTCCTACTGTCTGACTTCGATTAACGAGGATTCTGATAGCAAGAGTAGCACGCTACTCATGGGATCGATGGCATATGAGGAGTACAAAAATATCATCACAACCCCATTAGTAAAAAACCCGACGCAACCATCTTTTTACTATCTTTCATTGGAAGGAATATCTGTTGGGGATACTCAATTGCCCATCAAGAAATCCACATTTTCACTCAACAAAGATGGCAGTGGAGGAATGATAATTGACTCTGGGACAACCATAACATACTTAGAACAAAGTGCATTTAGTCTTCTCAAGAAAGAGTTTTCTTCTCAGGTAAATAGCTTAATTTCACGTATGATTACTCAACTATTTTTTGTCAAAATTATTCGCTATAACAATAAAGTCAAATTACTAGATAGGTTTTAATCATTATATAGAGTAATTTAGTTCAGTTATTTTACTGTTAAATTTCAATTACTTGAATGTTATAGAATATAATTCGTGACTTTGTTGTTATGGTGAATAAGGTTCAACGGCTTTACTGTTATAGTGAATGTTATGATGAATAAGGTTCAATGACTTTGCTGTTACTGTAAATAAAACTTAATTGCTTGTTGTAAGTTTTGTGACGATTAGACTTTATATCGTTAGAAAATAAAAAGCCTATTAGTAATTGTTACTATTATTTTATATAAATATTAGTCTGAACGGAGAAATATGATTAGTGAGTATTCATATTGCTAGTTAACCACGGCCACTCAACCGACCAATACTACATAGTGTTAGCATGTATAAAGTTGATTGATCATACGTGAAATTAATTAACGTGCAGATAAACCTTCCGGTGGATGATTCAAGCTCAACAGGGCTAGATCTTTGCTTCAAATTGCCATCAAACACAAACAACATACAAGTTCCAAAATTGATTTTCCATTTTGAAGGTGCGGACATGGATTTGCCTGCTGATAATTACATGATTGCTGATTCAAGTATGGGAATTGCTTGTTTAGCTATGGGAAGTTCAAGTGGAATGTCAATATTTGGAAATGTTCAACAACAAAATATGATGGTCATTCATGATCTTGACAAAGAAACTTTATCATTTGTACCAACACAATGTGATAAATTGTAGGTTATGGAACATTTCAGAGGCGAAGTTTGAAGTACAGATACAAGATTACTCGGATTACTCGAACTCAGACAGTGTTTGTACTAAGAAATTCATCAAATATGTATACATATTAACAGATAAAATTGTTGAAATTCTGATTTCGTCTTTATGAACTTCTTATGTGTCCATCTATTCTTTTCCTTTGTATTTCTTTACTATACCATTTTAATAGATCTACAATCATACCATATTGTAGATTATGGAACACTTCAGAGGCGCAGTTAGAAGGACAAATACAGATTCACTCGAATTCAGACAGTGTTTGTACCAAGCCATTCGTTAAATATGTACACATATTAACAGATAAAAGTTAAAATTCTAGCTTCGTCTCTATGAACTTCTGATGTGTTTATTTATTCTTTTCCTTTGTATTTCTTTACTAAATACCATATCAATAGAATCATATAACATTTGAGCATATAAAACTTGATGCCAATTTGTATAATTTGTTTGTGGGTATTTGTGTCTAGTGATTTTAATACAATAAAATAAAAATTAAATGACTAAAAAATGAGAAATGATAATTAAGTGCTACAAATTAAGAAGAATATGTTGAAGATCAAGTTATAACAGTCAAAACAACTACAACAATAATTTCTTATATTATAAGTAGAGGAAAATTACACAAAAAATAATTAATAAGTTAAGTAATACTAGTACCTGCCTTGATCACCTAAATAATTATTTTAGAAATGCTTGTTCAACTGCCTAACCACTTTATGAATAAGTTAATTTATCTAAACTCTTCCTCCCATTTTATTTGTTGCAATTTTAATTTTTAGAGTCAAATTATATAAATTTTGATTAATACTTTAAGCTGTATTTTCATCATATTGATATGAAAAAAAAATTGCAATTAATAATATTTTTCATATAATTTTTAATATCTACATTTTTATTTAAAAATATCAAAAAATTGATTTAATCTGATTAACTGTGAAAACTAGTCAAATTAATTTTTAAAAAATGCAACATGACAACTAAAAAGAGACAGAGAGAATATTTATTGATTTCACTAATTTTATATATGTTTTTTTTCCATATTTTTCTGTTTGCATAATTTTGGTTTAATTTTGGGCCATTAATGGGCCTATAAGGCTTTTGACCGAAATTGGGCCCTTGGAATGACTGGTTTGCACTAGGCCATGCTCTTTAATTTTTGTCCATCAAAACAAATAACTGTTTCGATGGCCACAAGCCTATATTTTTGTATCATAATATTCAATAATTTATGTCCTACTACGCATAAATTCAATTGCTAAGAGCAAACATTTAAAAAAAATCAGTCTACTAGGGGCAACAATTAAATGCCTTAAATTTATTGATACCTATTATTCAAAAGCAGAATTTCAATAACTTATTGATTGGCTATCTAATTTTTTATGTAACTTACACAAATCCCATACTTTTTGGAGCGAATTCTAACTAACACAAACTTTTTTCAAAATTACCAAAAATTCCTTTTTTTTATACAAAAAAACGAAACTAGTGATACATGTCGAAAATGTAGAAACATTTAGGGATTTTAACCATAATACATGGATAAGTATGGATTGTAATTTGTATCAATAGGTGATGCAGTTTTGTATTATTTAAGAAATTTTTGTAATTTCTTAAAAGAGTCGGGATTAATAAAATTATGTAAACATAAATTATATATTTTTATAATTTTTTCTTTTTTTTAATCTTATTAGTGAGATTTTACACCCCGCTCGATAGTAAAATTTCCTTTTCCTCTGCGTCTAGCCTATCCCCCCTCCTTTTTTTTAAAGAAAAAGATTTAATTATCCAAACTTTCACAAGAGAATACTTAAATTGTATTTTTAGTAAAAAAAAAATCAATATGAAACTATAATATATTATGATTTCTTTTCTATCTATAAGAAGAAAGTCAAAACCCACAAACATCACTATCTTTTCTTAAAAAAAAAATTATGTCGTGGACATAAAGAGTTGGGAATGTTTATCCATTTTTTCATAATGCTATTGTTCTAGAAAAAAGAAAGCCAATTATGACAAATATTATGGCAAATGGTTCAAGTATTTTGGACGGTCTAGTGATGTCAATCACTTTATCTAATTTTTGTACTTTGCAGCTTGAAACTGTTGACTTAAAAAAGCAACTTTTGAAATTAATGGGGTGGGGGATTACCATAATTCATATTATTCGGTATTTAAAATTTACTAATTTGAAAGAAGTGTACACCATAGGACCCTTCTAAGGAAGAGCGTCAAGATTTTATCTATGTTTGAAGCATGTATTCTAAACTTTTGATTTATAAATAAGGACGGAATAATCTTGTTCATCGTGACTAACTTTTTTCATGAATCAATTTTCACTCGTGGTTGTGTTTTATGTGAGTTGCGAAGAGTCTTGGTCTCAAATTAAGTTGGGCATCATTTCATTCTCATTGCGTGAGTGATTACATCGAAATTTATAGAGTCGACAGATTCGACAAAATAAAATATGTTCGTATCGAAATATTTGAATAAAGATATGAAAATCGATACTGAAAAGCAACTCATGAAATTAGTGGAGGTGGGGGAAAGGCTATAAATTCATATGATTCGATATTTGAAATTTACTGATTAAACTAAGTCAAAGAAAATCTGCAACCTTTTGAAGGAAGGATGTCAAAAAAATTTCTCTTTTTTTTTTAAGCACGAATTCTAAACTTCTAATTTATAAATAAGGATATAGTAATCTCGCTTATTCCAACTCATCTTTTCATCAATCAATTTTCAATCGTGGCTTTATTTTGTGCGAGTTATGAAGAGCCTTCGTTCAAATCAAATTAGGCGTCATTTCATTCTTGTTACATGAGGGACTATATCAAAATCTACACATCCGATAAATTTAATAAAATGAAATATATTCGTATCAAAATATTTAAATAAAGATATGAAAATCAATCTCAATCTATCCTGCCATCATTTTTGATGATGATAGTTGATCTTCTTCTTGAGTTACTTGTAGTTCCTTCCAAGTTGATTTTAATGATTTAAAGTGCATGTACCTTTTATTATTGGGAAGATCTGATTTCAAGAAATCTTTCCTAACTAAAAACTGCAAAAAAAAAAAATTAAAAAAATATCTTAAAAATAAGGGTCGGTAGATATTAAAAATAAAAACATCTTTTATTATTTTTCTATAATAAAAGCACAATAAACATAAGAAAAATGCGTGGAATATAATTATTGCAGGCTAGAATCATATCAAAGGGGATCAATGATATAAATGTGTGGGTATAAAGTTTTATTAAAGAGATTCAATATTTATTTTATATATAAAATTTTAAAAAAATTTAACATTACATGCTGATATAACTTTTTGATGAAAATAAATTTGGATAAATAAAAATCTCTTATAAGAGGTAAAACTATTATGTAACATATGGTTTTTAATAAACATTGATTAAACTCAATTTGGTTTTATTGGTACAAAAAATTAGGAACAAAAAGTCATTTGACAAGTGCACTAATATATAAATTTTTTTATTTTATTTTAAAAAGGGATCATCACTCTCAACATTGAATAGTTATCATCAATTCTATATATGGTGGACCAAAGCATCTTATCAATAGACTCCTTTGATAGTGGAGATAAATAAAATAAATAAATAAAGTGAAAGCATGAAATAAAATAAAATAAAATAAAATAATAAAAAGTACATTAGGAAAGAAATATTTAAAAGTCCAATTTCAAGAATATCCCGACATGCACCACTTAGTTGAAATGTTACAATCGCAACTAAAAAATTATTATTTTATTTTTCCCTCTATTTATTTATTTACACTTTTATTTAACTTACAATAATAACTGTGTTTCAATCAAGAATAAATTTAGAGGATCGAGAGAATAAAATTCTTTTAATAAAAAATTATATATATATATATAAAAACTTGAGGCTCTATATTTTTATTTTTCAAACTTTCTCAAATTCTTGAAATTTATCATTTTATCTTTTTCTCCACTATAAGACTTGTGGAAGATAATGAAAGAAATAGAACAAGAAACTAATACACCCAAATGTATAAATACAAGAAAAAAGAGGGACCACTTTTATAAAGTATACCAACAAAAAGGGTATAAATTGCAAATACAATTTCAATAGATTCTGTAATCAGTATTTGTACGACAGGTACAAGTCCACTCAGTTTACGCGTATTTTAATTAATTTTATAAAATATTATTACCTTCTATTAATATAAATATCGAATAGCTCTAATTATCAAAGTTTAAATATCACATTATATTTGAGGTTTTCTATGCCCTATTATTTTAGATAAAATTGGTACATTAATTAATTTAAAATATCTATTATATGTGAAGTTGAAATCTCATTTGATTATAAATTTTGAAGTTGAACTTTGAAATTCAATAATTTTAACTTTGAAATTGTATTTAAATTTGCATTTTACTTATGAAAAAATTAAAGTTTTACGAGTGTGAAGTGAAAATTTCTTGCAAAAAGCAACTTGAATATTTATAAATATTTAAGATTAGATTTTGAATTTTAAATCAAACATTTATCTAAAAACAAATTATTAAAATTTAATCCAAAATTTATAGTCAAACGCTAGCTTAAATATCAGAGAGAGAGGAAGTCATATTCAAATTTTTATTAAAGAAATAAATCAATTGACATCATATTATGACAACACATTTCCAAGATAAAAAAGGAATAACATTTAATACAGTACATTCTCCACTTGACCACCTCCCTACCCCAACCAACACTCCATTCTCCACCACCTTATACTACACTCCCTGTCTCAAATTAACTGACTCTTTAAGATTTTTTTTAATGTTCAAAATAGTTGAATTGTTCAAAGTTTAAAAAGAATATTTGAAATTTTTTCCATATTTTTCTATTCAGTTATTGAAATCGATAAATTATACTACATATTTATGATTTCACAAAGGACAATAGTAAAAAATATAATTATCTTTAAATCCTCAGAAATTTTCTAAATATGAGTAATTATTATATCATCACTTTTGCTATATAAATTTCATAAAATCTTGAAATCAAAAAGGTTTTCTTTCAAATTTGACAACCTTATATATATCACTCACATATTAACCACTCACACATTCTCCCCTTCATTTTTTGAAAAAAATTCAACACTTAATAAAATGATGAAGGTGAAAAAGGGATGGTTGGCAATTCAAGTAGGATTAGAAGAAGAAGATGGTGGGATTCAAAAATTTGTTATTCCAATTTCATATCTATATCATCCTCTTGTACAAAAACTTCTTGATAAAGCTCATGATATCTATGGCTACCATGTTGATGGACCCTTAAAGCTACCATGCTCCATCGACGACTTCCTCCATATACGATGGACAATTCATAAGGAATCTAACCACTATCATCATCACAACCATTGTTACCTTTCTACTTTTTTATCTTTTCACTCATGTTAATTATACTACTTGTAATTAAAGATCTAGTGTCATATCTCGTTAATTAAACCCATTTAATTAACATCTTGCACTTATAATTTAATTTGCTTGCGAATCAAATTAAGAGTGAAAATTTGGAATATTTACTTCATATCTGAGAGAAGATGTATCTAAACAGAAAAAACAATCTATATATAACATATTTTCTTATTATAAATTAAAAGGTCCAAAAATACATATTTCAATTAGCTCAACATCAAATATGCTTGATGAAATATTAAAATTTACCAATAATAAAAAACCGGAATTGCAATAATTCCATTCTTCTTTGCTTTTCTTTCCTCACTTTTTGTCAGAAGATTCCCTACCCCCAAATTATTTGGAGAATCTTTTTTTTTTTTTAAGAAAACAATAAACTTTATTCTGTTATTCACTATTTGTTACATAATCTATTTTTTATCAATGTCTTGACACTAATCATGAGAAATATTTTGTTAATTTTCGTTTTACTTCAATAATTCTAATTAACTAATTATGATTTGTAGATTTACTTAGAGATAATTTGTTATTAAACAGTAAATGTTAGCTCAAATCTTTATTAGATGAATCTTAGATGTTTAAAGAGGTGATTTCCACGATATAATTATAAGTAATTAATAAGCTCTCAGATTCGTATTCCATACGTGTTTGATATCAAGAAATTCATTTTATATTATTTAATATGTCAAAAATTACTTCTTCAAAGAAAGAAAAAAGCATTTTCATCAAAAGTAAAAAATAATCATGACTTTTTTTTATATATCGAATATGTACTAACTTAAACATTATTACTCTTATTATTCACAAAATTTTTCAAAACATTCTCCGATTGTTTGATCAAGAGTGGATATTCAATGTACCATATCAAATCCATCTAAATTGAATATTTTCAACGTGAAGCATAAGCTTATATGAAGAAAAAAGAAGAGATTAAAATTGTAGTAGACATAAAATCATAACATAAAAATTATTATCGGCTAAAAATTCATAGAACTTAAATCTTGAATCTACCTATGTTATATTATTAGTAGTCTTTAATATACATATCATTTTAGAAAAAAAAAATATTTCCACTCACCTATATTCAAATAACGTAAGATAATTTTCAAAATATTAATTATTTTAGGAAAAAATGACTTCCACCGTACAAATCACAAATTAATTAATTAATTCTGTCCATTTAATGTGTACTTATCAAGTTAATGATAAATAAGAGATTAAAAGATGGTTAATTAATTCTGAAAATTATATTAAATGTATCCAGCAAAAAAGCAATATTTAAGATCCACTAATATTGTAATTATGTGTATCAACTATCAACATCCACTTTAATTATTTGTAGGCAAATCAATTAGTGGAAGGTACGTACCACAACATTGTTACGTACAATATATAAGAATGTTAATTGCATTATGACTAAGCAAAACTTTAATTTACGTATATTAATATTTGACTTACTAATATAATTATTTATATAAACATAATTAGTACTATATAGTTTGGTACTTGCCTTTTCAGTACGGTTTAGGTCATCATAATCTTGGTTGGTATAATAATTCAAGTCATGAAAGGTTATATACAAAAAGTGTTTAATTAACAAAACCTAAATCCCACAATTAACAAAACCTAAATCCCACAACTTTATAAGATATTTTTAAATTATACTAATAGAATTAATATTAGTTAGGTTTGTAACAAAGTTGTTAATTTGTACCTCATACTTGAATTTTTTTTTTTATATATATATAAGCCGTTTGATACGTTGGTAGCTGTCGATTGACATGTTTGCTTCATCTATTTGATTTTATCATACAATGTGTTTATTAATTATTTCTTCAGGTGTTTTGGTTATGACTTTATAACATTACCTCTGACAAATTAATCTTTTTTAAAGGTAGTTGCCGTTTGACATATTTGGTTCAATTGCTTGATTTTACTATATCGTTTTTAATAATTATTTCTTCATCTGTTTCAACTATGAATTTACAATATTATCCCTAATAAATTATTTTGTTAGCTACTTCACCTATTAAAAATTTAAAATACTTAAAAAATAAATAAAAATTTTGATTGACTTGTAAAATTTTATATGTGCAATATAAGTTGAAACAAAATAAGTAACATATATTATTCCTATTGTCAAGTGCTAATTAATTGTATATTAAAAAGAAATAATTAAGACAAATGATAAAAATTAAGTATTACATGTGATAACAATAGTTGTATGATGGACAATAGCTAAATAGTTATTTCATTTTAATTTTGTATATGAATTGTATATGTGGCTATTGTTACTCAAAATATTATTAACATATCAATATTCTTGATTTGATATATATGTAATGATTAATCATGATTAGGTGCACTAAAATGATATTACTTAGCACTAATTTTTTTATTCATCAAAATTGAATTTTTATATAAACAAAAAATAATTAAACACCTCTTTTGATTGACACATGTTGCATAGATTTTCAAAATGTATCATTCTCTTTGCCTCCACTATTAAATTTGTGGAAGAAAATGAATGGAATAAAACAACAAAGTTAATAATCCAAATGTATAAATACAAGAAGAAAGAGGGACCACTTTTAAAAACTAATGCCGACCAAAAGGGTATAACTGCAAAATAAAATCTCAAAAAAATTTCCGTGATCCTTTTTTGGTACGGCCGACACAACACATTTTATAAATTCAACGTCTTTGTTGAGATTTTAGTTTATTGTTCGTTAATATCAATTATTCAACGTTTTATATTATTTTTTTGATATGTAGTATAGGCCAAGTATGAATTTAATTAATGATAATCGTTGTAGCTCGGCCTAGTAGCAATGTTAAACGAATTATATTTAAAGCTCGTATGATTTAAAATGTGGCATTTATATGTTCATATGTAATGATAAGTTAAACAGAATTTCTTTTGCTCTATTTACTTTTTTTTATATTAATTATATTTTACTTTTAAATGGCAAACTTCATTAATATATACCTAATTATAACAAATTTATTATTATTATTATGGAATTTCTAATTCTTATTTATTATTAACACCTAACTTCATCATCTAGTCAATTTAACATTATCTTTTCCTCTCAAAGAAAGGGCTCCACTAAGCCAATCTCCAACTAACATATATAAATTATAAAGAATCTTGAAAAAGAAAATCACCTTTATTAATAATTCACAAGCTTATATATTCACACACATAACACCATATATTACTACACATACAAACACACAAATATTCTCCTAGCTTGATCACATCTCTCACCACTCACTCTACACTAACTTCTTCATAATATTATTTGGAAATTACAAGAAGATGAAGGTGAAAAAGGGATGGTTAGCAATTCAAGTAGGATTAGAAGAAGAAGATGGTGGGGTTCAAAAATTTGTTATTCCAATTTCCTATCTATATCATCCACTTCTACAAAAACTTCTTGATAAAGCTCATGATGTTTATGGTTATCATGTTGATGGACCCTTGAAGCTACCTTGCTCCGTCGACGACTTCCTCCATATACGGTGGAGGATTGAGAAGGAATCTAATCGGAGGCACCATCACCACAAAAATATCCATCAACATCTTCCTAGTACTTTGTCCTTTCATTCATGTTGATCATGAAGGACTTCCTAGTTCCTAGTTTGTGAAGATAATGTAGTTTTTCCTTTTTCTTGTTTCCTTTTTCTTCTAAAGAAGTCATGATTCTTAATTTGATGAGATTTCAGATTCTAACTAAGACTTTTCGAAATAAATCTGAATTGATCACGCTTCAAAACAAATACTAATTTTTGGAGATGCGCATTCGAAAAATGGCATGATAATATGGATGACACACAATTAACTTTCAAAAATGCCCATGTCACTTTCTTTGGTTTTTCCTTTTTTTTTTATTTTTTATAGTGATATAGAGTAGAGATTTGTGCTGAGGGTTTTAGGAAACAGCCTCTCTACTTCTATGAGGTAGCGGTAAGGTCTGCGTACGATCTACCCTCTCCAAACCCCACTTGTGGGATACTACTGGGTATGTTGTTGTTGTTGTATATAGAGTAGAGATTTGAACTTTATATTATTAATATCCTTGTGAGCATCTTCTTTTAACTTAGTGCTCGATGGAGATGAATAATGTTGAACCTTGTTGCTTATAATGGGAAAAAGAATATGGGTTTAAAAATATGTATCTTAATTGAGTCTACAAAGTATATCACTAAAATAGTTTCTTATATCTACTATTATTTTTATGGTTATAATTGAAATAATTAGATGTCATGTAGAAGCTAACAAAACAAATCTCAAAAGATTATGAATAAGAAGATATATAAATAAGAAACATGCCAGAAAGAGATACAAATATTTAAAGTGGTTCGATCAACCAAATGTATATCCACAAGAAGAAATGAGTAATTTACTTTATACAAAAAAAATATACAATACCGAAAAAAATAACGTCACCAATTCACAAAGAGGTTCACACACACCTGTATCTCATAATTTCTCCGCCTACACAATTCTAGATCCCCTGAGACTACATTGCAGTCAGATACTACTAAAGTAGAAGGAACGATTATCTGTTAATAGAATCATAAATTTTTTCCTATAAGAAAAAAGACTCACCAAATATAAAAATATTGTGTTTTTCTTTTTTTTTTTTTTTATTCCTTAACAAAAACATAATTGTAATAACAAACGCAAGATACCCAACAATTATTACTAGTTTCTCTTTTACCATTTGTCACCTAGGTTTATGTCCAAAAAATGTTCAATTGTATCAAATAACTATGGAATTATTTAAGAAGTTACTCTCCCAAACCACTTTACTTGTCGTCTTTACGAAAAGAAATAGTCCAAATTGTCATTTATAAAAATTAGTTATTTCCTCTGTTTCATATTAAGTGAATTATTGGGTCATTTCACATATATTAAGAAAAAGAAACAAAAATAAAATTTAATCATATTTTTCCTTTTTTACCCTTTTCAAAATCCATACACTCATTTTCAAAGTCTGCTCGAAAATATCAAGGTATATTGTCTCCTGCTTTGACTGACAAATCCAACCATAATTACTATGCTAATGCTGATTCAGACAAATTTACCTCTTACAGACTTGCTAAAGAAGGGGGTATTGATTATCGAACCCATTCGGTTCTCGATAAAAAATAATAGATAATTTCTTATGTATCAAACCATAGGTATTTCATTGGTTCATAAAAGTAAACACCAAACTAATCAAAGATACCAAGAACAAAGAATAAATTATTTATTTCTCATACAAAACTCAACGAAACTTAATTAATGAAGGTTAAAATTAAAAAAAAAATTGATATATCCCTTGAAAAGTGAACAATTCACTTATTCTGGAACATAAAGAATTCTCCAATAATTAACTTAATATGAAACGAAGGGAGTACTTCTTGTCGCATTTAATCTTAGTCATAAATATAAATAGATACTAATGTGATGCAAAATTTCAAGTAGTAAATAAGGATACAATTAAATTATATTACTCTCTAGTTAATTTTTTTAAATATATAAAATAAAATATGACAAATAAAATAGATCGAATTTTTCGACACAAAAGACAAAAGATCCACTTATAACTAATAAATTCTATACAGTTACATATTCTTACAACTTGATATACTAATCAAAAGCTACTTTAATTTTTTTTCCCCTCATTTGGTCTATTTTTGACTAAAGAAATTAAACTTCTCTCTTCTTTTGACTTAATAATTGAATTAATAATTTTGGTACTGACCCTTTGAGTACGGATTGGGGCTGTCTTTGATGGGGTGATTCCATAAGTCAAAAGTTGCATATATTTTTATAATATATGATACTACATTCTAATTCTAAATATTCCATACAATTAAATAAATCCTAAATTAATTAATCCTATAATGTACTTTGTAGATTTTCAACTAATTAAGCACACGAATAAAGTAGGAAATCTTTTAAATTATACACTACTTGCACTCTCTTGACACATTGACACGTATATAATAAGAAGTTTTAATTGTAGAGCATGTAAATCATTACTCATTTAAAATTGTAATTATATATAAATTTTTGTAAATTGTAAGTACAATAATTTTTTTATTTCATGCATCTTGATTTTTTCTCGAACGTAAGATGATGTGAATTTTCTGATATGTTTGATTTGTCAGAAAATTAACTAGGATACTTTGATATTTTAAATTAATAATTTCGAGGAATAATTTTATTTAATATCTCTTTCTTATTTCTTTAATACATCGCGCAAAACTAAAGTGGCACACCTCTTGAGCAAAGGATGGTTGATCTCGAGAAGTAACTTCTTATGGTATTAATTTTCTCGTTAATTATTTTTCTGATCAAAAAAATTAAAGTGACAAATCTCTCGAGCTAACGACGATGCAGATTTCTTAAAGTATTTTATTGTCAAAATATGTTTATATTACTTTTATTGATCTTGAAGAAGAAAGTCATATTACTCTGCTGTAAATACAATATCTTTAATATCTTGATTTCTTTATAAATATTTCAAGAATTTATGATATTTTTAATTAAACTAGATATGAAAAGACCTGTTAACGGGCCTAATGTTACGATTTAAAATTGTATTTTATATGATTAATCATATTCTTAAATAATAAATTAATTTTAAGTATTTTTACGTAAATAGCATTGACAGTCAGTCACAATGGGCGTTACACTTTGAAAGCAATTTTCTTTATAAAATTAAAAAAACAATTTATAACTTATTTAAGTTGTCACAACCAATATTAAAAGATTATCTAATCTAATATTTATTTTAATATTATGTCAGACACAAACACTGAATTGAACAGACATATATTGGATATCAAATATTCCACTTTCTTTAATTATTTCAAATGAAATGACGTATTTTATGTGATGAACATAATTATATAATAGACATTTGTGAACATGCATATAAAGTTTTTTTATTTTTCAAAATTTGAACAACAAGTGTCTCTATGAATATTAGATCATGTATTTAGGTGTTCTTTCGGAAAAAGTTGCAGTTCGAGTGTCAAAATGAATTTTACTAACAATTCTAATGGTGTTACATACTATTTTTATCCGGCACACATCACCACAGTTCCATTTAATTTTGTTGTATATCACAAAATGATAAAATATTGGAACAAAAATATATTTATTTTTGGCTATCTTAAAAAAGAAAAACATTTTATCGCGACACTATTAATTTTTACTTTGTTAAAATATTTTTAAAAGTATATTGAAAAAGCTAGCTTGATTTTAAATAGTGAACGCTAAAAATAGGATCGATAAAAAATAGAGTGAAAATTGAATAATAATTAGAATCCACAGTATATGAATGATGTTAATAATGAATAAATAAATAAATTTATAATAGACAATAAAATTAAAATGATATAAATTAGAAGCTATTGGTGAAAAAATAAGATAATGCCAAATATAATAGTACAATGTATAATGCTCATTGTACAACTCTTCATAGCCATAATTGTCCTTCTAATTGACTCTACTATATAATAAAAATATTATACATGAGATATGGCATCATTATTAGATAATACTTTTTTTTTTCAAAATATCAGAATACTATAATAAATATGTAGAAGATCAATGTTGAGATTAACGTCCTAATTAATAATTATTCCAACTTTTGGTACTGATTATAAGTTAATCGTCATTTACGACATAATCCCAGTCAAAAATTTGTCCTTAATAATATTCATATTCAATTCGACATTACATGCACAAATATATCATCATTTGACTCGTTTAATTCAAATATTTCTCTACCAAAAATTTAAACAAATTAAGTCAAGATAAAATAAATAACGAGTCATAATATAATTCGTCAAATATAATCTAAAATTTCAATAATGAGTTGTAGTCGAATCCATCATAACTTAAATTAATTCGACAAGTAACTAAAACTTAAGACTTTACAAACACTACTTTATCTAGAAAGTGTTCTATTTCATGATTATTAGTGAAATTATAATTTAAATTTCAATCGAACTATTATACTGAATACGAGTTCAAGTATAGTACAACTAATTCTGTATTTATTAACAATTTATGTATTATCTTATTGTAATTCTCATTTATTACTATGAAAAAAATTTTTAATATCAAATATTATTTATACTTACATTAAGGTATAGTATTTATAATCAATTTTTTTAAAAAAATTATTATTATTAAGGAAAAAAGTCAAGCCGTGTTTGTAGCTCTAGAAAATAAAGTCCCGCCTTTAAACGTTGCTTTTACTTTTTATTATTTTTTTCCTTTTAAAATTCAAATATGTGAGAATTTTCTTCCTAATAAAATAGTCATTTTTACGTATAAATACAAATTCTTCAGAAATTTTCTGATCTGTGAATATTCAATGTCGATTTTTGAGCTCATCTCCGCAAATCCATTTTGCCGATTATTCAGGTTCACGATCTTCCATTTTTGATTACTTTTTTCCTTTTTTTGGTTTGATATAATGTATTTTGGAGCAATGTTCATGTATGTATGTCCTTTTGATTTGTAGATCTGAAATTGTTTTTTTGTTGATTTGAGGATTCATATGGCTGATCTCAGCTAGTTTCTGATTGATTTGATATGAACTGATATTGTTTGTATGAATATATAATATTGAGATTTGTTTTTGGATAGCTGTTTTTTTTTTTTGATATAAGTATGCTTTAGTTTCAAGGTTGTGTTGTTTGAGAATGTAATTTCCATAGTCATTGTGAATTTGGACAGATCCCACTTGCGGGATTTCATTGGGCATGATGTTGTTGATGTAGTCAATGTGAATTTGAGCAATACCCCACTTGTGGGATTATGTTGGCTATCATGTTGTTGATGTAGACATTGTGAATTTGGGCAGACCTTACTTGTGGGATTAAACTGGGTAACCATCATGTTGTTGAAGTTGCCATTGTGAGTTTGGGCAAGACCCCACTTGTGGGATTACGCTTGGTATGATGTTGTTGATGTAGTCATTGTGAATTCGGGCAGACCTTACTTGTGAGATTATGATGGTTATGATGTTATGGTTGTAGCCATTGTGAATCCGGGCAGACCTTACTTGTGGGATTAGGATGTGTATGGTGTTATGGTTTTAGCCATGGGGAATTTGAGCAGACCCTACTTGTGGGATTACGCTGGACTTGACATTGTCGTAGCCACTGTCAACTTATGCAGACCCCATTTGTGGGACTTTGTGGATATGTTGATGATGTTGTAGCCATTGTGAATTTGGGCAGTGTTTGATTTATAAAGTGCGGAATTATTGGGAATTCATGAAATGCTGCAGGACACGGTGATTTGCGAATTCTACTTCAAGCCATGTTGTTTTTTTCATTCGCCATCCTCTTATGGGTTGGTAAGATTGTGGAGATAACTGCCTTTTGTGGGTTTATGATTTTGTGAATGAAAAACATGAGGAGTGAGGTTTAGTCTAGTTTGCTTCTTTTCTTTTTAATGGGTGTTTGGAGTTACCATATAATTCATGAATTCAATCTTATGCACTATTTTAATGCACGTCTATATGTGAGATATTTCTTGTATGGTTGTACCTAATAAAACTCATTATGCATGCTTGGATTTATTCAGTAGCGTTCCCTTAGAATCTATTGAGATCAGATTATATTCATTACAATTTACAACAGCGAACTTGTCCTTATGGAAGACGGCCTCATTTTATATGTTTTTAAAATACCTATATTCTTATATTTTGTCATGTTTAGATTCACCTACCTCTTCTCAGTTCTAAGATATCATTTGATAGAATAGTTCTCCTATGACTGGGTAAAACCTGAATTAACTGTGGTGCACTTGCGGAAAACTCCTTGCCGAGGGCCTGTGCACCCCCGGGATTAGTCAGGGCTCAGAGAGACTTGGACACCCGGTGCAAATCAAAAAAAAAAAAAGAATAGTTCTCCGATTGAAATCAGTTTGACTGAAGAAGTAGCAATGTGTTGTCCTTTAGCCTTGCTCATCAATTGTCATATAATTTATGGATACATTTATCTTTGGAGACTATATTCTTTTTCGAGTATTATATATTTCTGGAGGTAGCTGAATATTTTTCGGCAACATACCACTATACTATTCTATTAAAATTTCTTTACTTTTATTATCTTGTTTTGTAATTGAATAAAGTTTCTTTTGGTAGGTTAAGGTTTCAATTTCCAGAATTGGCACCATAGGGAATAGCCTCCAGGCTTTTTATAGGAATTGAAAAAGAATAATGAGACATTGGCTTAACAATGGTTGATACCGGTGTTTCATTATTGAGGCTGCTGAACAGTTCAGACTTTTTTAGTTCCTACATCTTCGCATGGTTGGTTACTGTATCTCTTGGACTCTTGGTTGTTACATATGTATTGCTTAAGTGGCAACGGAAGACCTCTCTCAATTGGGTTAAAGCTGCTGCTGTAGCAAAGAAGCAAGCGTGGGAGAAGCTAAAGGTTCCCTTTTCCCATCATACATGGATTGAAGATTTTGCTTATCGTGTACAGCCATCCACATGCAGTGTGTGCCTCTCATCACTTATTTCTCCACATAACTTAAGTACAAAAGCTGCATCACATTCTCCAGTACATCGTTGCTCTATTTGTGGTGTTGCAGCCCATTTTCATTGTTCTCAGTTTGCTGCAAAGGATTGCAAATGTGTTGCACAGGCCGGATTATGCCATTTGCGGCACCATTGGTCTGAAAGATGGACTAACTTGGATGAGAATCCTGAGATGTCAGCATTTTGTTTCTATTGTGATGAACCTTGTGGTGTTCCTTTTCTTGATGCATCTCCTACTTGGTATTGTTTATGGTGTCAACGGTTGATACATGTCAAGTGCCATGGCAAGATGTCTGAAGAATCTGGTGATATTTGTGATTTGGGTCCTCTCAGGAGGCTTATTCTCTCTCCACTCTATGTTAAAGATGTAGAAGCTGAAACAAAAGGTAGTCTAATGTTAGGTTCTTTGGCAGAAAAAGGGCACGCCAGAAGAAAGCGTCATCGGAACAAACATGGAAATGAACTCATAAATGGTAAAGTGCAAGGCAGTTCTGCTGCAAAGCGAGCTCTGGAATATTTGATCAGATCCCTGTTGGGTTTGAAGATTTCCGACAGTGAGAACAATAATGATTTCTCTGTAAAATGTAACAAGCTGGGTGTCAGAAAAGGTAGCCAGAACACATTGGCCTGGAACAGCCAAGAAAATAGAATCTTCGGCAGATCTAAGAAGTATGCACTAGTGGATTTGCCTCAGGATGCTAGACCTCTTTTGGTTTTCATAAACACTAAAAGTGGAGCCCAAAATGGTCCTGCTCTAAGAAGGAGACTAAACATGCTGTTGAATCCTGTTCAGGTGAATTTTCAATTTAAGGCTATGAGTTAACTAGTAATCCTGCATAATTAGCTGTCCCACGCACAACTTTATTTTAGAAGTAAATAACTGGAATAATTAGCTAATGAACAAATGATAAAAAATGCACTTAAAACACTATCTGAATGGCTCAAGTTTGCTCTTACACTTAAGCTAGTAGCGTGGCCCTATCTTTTGCTTTGGCCTGATGACCCTCATGCTTCCAAGTCACAAATGCTCATTCTCTCTGACTTGTTGTCTCTATTTAGAATGTGTTCTATCACCATCCTCAATTTCCTCCTTATTTTAAGCTCATTTTGTTAACTGAAATAATCTAAGTTCTGCTGTCATTTGTTGTATTAGGAAGTTCCAATCTAGTGAAAATTACAGGAGGGGATTCTTTTAACAGTTGTCCTCCTTTCCTCTAGTGATCTCTCTGTCATGAAAAGTGTTGTCTTTATGTTTAAACGTTCAAACTGCATAAGGATTTCATTTTCATAAATGCAGGTATTTGAACTTGGCCAGTCCCAAGGGCCTGAAGCTGGTTTAGATTTATTTAGTACCTTGCAATACTTCCGTGTCTTGGTCTGTGGTGGTGATGGGACTGTTGCCTGGGTCCTTGATGCAATCGAGCGGCGTAACTTTGAATCGCCTCCACCAGTAGCAGTTCTTCCTCTGGGAACTGGAAATGATTTGTCTAGAGTCCTGCAATGGGGTGGTGGATTTGCGATGGTCGAAGGTCAAGGTGGTCTAAGACCCTTTCTGCATGATTTGAACCATGCTGCTGTTACAATGCTTGATCGTTGGAAAGTCAACATAATTGAAGAAAAATCTGACTATGACACCCCTAAGGTGCAATCAAAGTTCATGCTGAATTACTTGGGTAATCTTTCATCTGCTTGCACATTGTGACTTGTGTCTTATTTGGTTTGGGGTTTGGATGCCATTTGCATGCTATAGGATGGGAGAAGGGGGTTTATGATGCTAGGATTCCATTTGCATGCTATAGGATGGGAGAAGTGGGTTTATGATGCTAGCTCTGAATCAATGAAAAGATCCTTTTGTTCTGCTATTTTTAGCTGTGGTGCTTGGACCTGCCTTTTAGTACTTATACCCCCAAGGTATAAGTCTTTTATCTGCTTGCACATTGTGACTTGTGTCTTATGTGGTTTGGGGTTTGGATGCCATTTGCATGCTCTAGGATGGGAGAAGGGGGTTTATGATGCTAGCCCTGAATCAATGAAAAGATCCTTTTGTTCTTTATTTTTAGCTGTGATGCTTGGACCTGCCTTTTAGTACTTATATCTGCAGTGCACTAAAAATGTAATGCCTCTAGATGCTACTGCCTTGTCCAGTCACTAGTACCTTTATATCTATCTAATTAATCTTTTCTTTAACAGGTATAGGATGCGATGCAAAGGTTGCATATCAATTTCATATCTACAGGGAAGAAAACCCTGAGAAGTTCAACAGTCAGGTATGAACATGCCATTTTGAGCCTGGGTGATCTCTGAGCTACATGAGAATGTTTATTTAAATGCCCTTGAGAATAATCTTTCCAGTGGCCCATATATGTTCCCTAAGAAATAGCATAGAAAAACAATGGACAAAAGTTCAATGGACATCGTTGAAGATGATTGGGTTTTATTGCTTCTTGTCAATATATCAATGTGCTTTACTATGATTCTTTTTTAGTTAAATTCCATTTGTTACTGTTTGTGTTGTGTGTGTGTCTAATCAAGCTTCTCCTACAGTTTGTAAATAAATTGCGATATGCAAGAGAAGGTGCTAGAGATATAATGGACAGAACTTGTGCAGATTTGCCATGGCAAGTATGGCTTGAAGTTGATGGGAAGGACATAGAGATCCCCAGGGTATACACATTGCAAAATCTGGAAATCAAACTGCTTCTTGCTTTCAAGTTTTTAATTCCTAATGGATCCCCTTATTTATAATCTACCAGGATACTGAGGGCTTGATTGTGCTAAATATTGGTAGCTATATGGGTGGAGTTGATCTGTGGCAAAATGAGTTCGAGCATGACGATGACTTCAACCATCAGTCGATGCATGACAAAAGACTTGAAGTTGTTTGTGTTTCTGGAGCATGGCACCTTGGCAAGCTACAGGTATGGAAAGTTTCCTCGTGCTTCCATTTCTATCTATTCATCAAATTCGAACTATTGCTTTTGCTTTTGCATTGCTTCATGTTGTGTAAGCTTTCATAGATGATGTTCTGCAAAGTAAAAATAACGCTTGTCAGGAAGTAGATAATATGCAATATGCATGATTTTTTTTTTTAATTTGCCACACTGCACTTACTCTTCAAACGTATTCTCTTGAATGTCCAAATTTAAGAATGAACACGTTCTCCTTCAGCTAGTTACTGATATTACCAAATTAGCTGCTGCTTTCAAGTCTGCTCTTCACCTTTTCCATTTTATTACTGCTTTTCAGTCTTTTTTCTACTATCCTTCTTACAATTCTTTTCTTTTAGGTTGGACTTTCTCAAGCGAGGAGGCTAGCCCAAGGGGGAACTGTAAGGATACATGCTTCTAGTCCTTTCCCTGTCCAAATTGATGGGGAGCCTTTCATACAAAAACCGGGTTGTTTAGAAATAACACATGATGGACAGGTAAATAAATTTCCTCGGTCGATTTACCAGAAGTCCTGACATAAAATGACAGAACATTGTATATAAATAATAAAGCAAGTTCTGATTATTTTTCACAATTTGGAACCTTTTGTATGTATCTTGCCTGATTTCTGACTAATGATAACGCAACAAAGGAACAACATACCAGTGAAATCCCGGGGTGTGGGGAGGGTAGAGTGTTTGCAAACCTTACCCTACTCCTTGGAGGTAGAAAGGCTGCTTCTGAGTTTTGACTAATGATTAAGTGGATTTTTCTGAAACAGTAGAATTAAGAATGGTAAACCATTTCTTTGCTTATGCAGTTTCAAGAGGAGTTTACAAAAGAGTTGGGCTGTTAATACTTCAAAATGTCTCTCTTTATTTGTTTTAAGAGCATACAACGGTATTTGCATCTATTTATTCTGGTTTTGCACTTAAAGACTGCATAAGGCTGACATTCTTCTAGTTTTTTAACCCTAAATTGTTCTGACATTTTATGGTTGCCCCAGCTCTACACTAGCTTGGTATTTTCCTGTAAACTAATCCCCGGGCAATATTATTTCTTTGATTGATCTAGACATGTACATCTTGATTGATGATTTTACCAATATCGTTCATGAACTACAATCCAACTATCTACATTAAAAAAATTATGGTGTCTTTCTTGCTGTATCAAATTGGATGTTTCGTTCATATTTTCAATCTGGCCTCTTAATTCTCCATCCTGTACCGTTTCCAGATGTTCATGCTGAAGAAGGCGTCCGGATCCAACGAGCCTAGAGGTCACGCGGCTGCTATTATGACAGAGGTTCTAGTGGATGCTGAATGTAAAGGTCTCATAACTGCAGCTCAAAAGAACATACTTCTTCAGCAGGTTGCTCTCCAACTTTCTTGATTTTCCACCTTAGGTGAACATTTTTCACTTTTATAGTCTGACCTCATTCAGCTCATACAAACACAACTTTAGTCATTCACATTCTTTTGTTTTGTTTTGTTTTTCTTACTCTTTTCTTCTAACCAGTAGTTTGTGTGGAGGGAAAACTTTTGTACACTAAAGAATGAAAGATCTTTTAGACATAGGACACAAGAAAATGTAAATTTTGAGTATACAGTTTTCTTCTACTAATAGGGAATCTCTCAACTTTTGCGACATGAAGATTTCATTGTGGTTTAACAAAAGGTATATATCATTGACCAGGTATTGTTTTAGATGGTATTTCATTGTTTACAACATGACATACTATGGCTACTACATCTGTTGAGTCGAGTGTCTATCACACACCCTTTCTCGATCTCGCTCGTGAAATGTTCCATAGCCATACATCACTCGCTCGTGAAATGTTCCATAGCCATACATCACTGTTTGTTTTTTCCTCTCTTAGGTAGGACAAATATTTTTTGATGGTACCGATTTCAAGTTGATGGCATACATTGGATATAGACTTGCTGTTTTGTGATTTGGCTGGTTGTGTTTCCTTAAGGAAGAAGTTAAATGAGTATATTGTGAGAAGTTAGGACTGACTACCTTTGAGAAAGTTCCTAAAAAAGAGATAGGTCCCATCATGTTATTTTAAGGTTATTATATGGTTGTTTCTATTTGAGTTGGCCAAAGTGCAACTTGCACCTTGAATGACTACATCATCTTATTTGTTATAGTACTAGGTTAACAGTACGAGTTTTTTTTTTGTGATTCCTATTTATTATATTTAGAGATTAGTTTATCTTATCCAGAAAAAATTGAGCAAAAATCTGACCTGTTCATACTCAATTCCTGGAAAGTTATTAAGATTACTTGAACCAGTTTTAGTTTATACTTGTGCATAGCTCGTTTGTTTTATTTTATACTATAACCGTCTTTCTCTTCTATTTTTTTCCAAAAATAATGACGTTTTTTTTATATATTTGTGGATACTTGAATTTTAGAATTTTTTTTCACCTCTCTTACGGCCAAAAGTTGACTTAATTTGCATTTTTAGTTTACCTTTGTTAGTCAATTTTATACGATCATTTTTCTTTTTAGTCTAATTTTTTTTAAAATAATATTCATTTATTTTTATTGATACTTGCACTTTAAACTTTTTTGTAATCTTTAAATGACATGATTTGATAGTCAAAAAATTATATACGGTGATTTATTATTGTGTTTATCATATGAAGTAAAACGAAAAATACTTTTTAATAGGAATTTGCATGAATGTTGTAGAAAGCTCTAATGGAAAAAGTCTACCAAATGACGTATAAAAAAAGTTCCTATTTTTGGAAAATAAAAATATGTGTAGCACACAATTGGAGCAATTTATGTAAAATGGAAATGAAAGACAAAAAAAAAAAAAAAGTTGCCCCCATCGAATGCAAACGGAAAAAGCCCACGTTGGAGTTTTATATAAAAATTATTTTAATTTCTTTGTTTTATTTTTAACATACTATAAGTCATAATAATTAACAACTTAAAGTATTTAAAAATATCTATATAAAATTTGATTAACTTTTGAAATTAATTTATTAATATTATATAAAATAGAACAAAAGAAATAACATATATTATTTAATTTAGTCGATTAACTCTTGAAATGTACTACATATATTGAAACAAAGGGAGTAATTTATATTATTTCAAACTTAAATAAAAAGAAAACAAATAAAATAATTAACAACTTAAAATATTAAAAAATATATATTTAAAAGTCTATTTAACTCTCGAGTCAATATAGCATACATAGGGATAAATGAGGCATAAAAATAATATTGATCATAATAATTAAAATTTTTAAAATTATATAGTTGTCACATGAATTGAGATAAGGAAAACACATATATTATTTGAAAACTACATAAAAAAAAATACTACAAATCATAATACTTAATAACTTAAAATATCTAAAAATTATATTAAAATTTAATTGGTTGTCTAAATAAGAAAAAGGAAAACTTACATGGATATACTGTATTAAAAAAATTTATCATTTATAATAATAATATTTTTTTCTCCAAATACTTGTACTTTCACTGTTCATCTTTACTTGTCCCTTATACTATCTTAGGATGTCCAACAATACTTGTCCACTTTATGAAATTAAGAGATAGTTTTACGCGTAATTTGCAATTTACCTTTATTATTAATTATAGTCATTTTTTATTACATTTTCAAGACACTTGTTTGCAACATATTTTAATATGATAAAAAATAAATTGTAATAATATGTGAAGAAACAAATTTTATTGATAAGCATGTGAATACAAATCTGTCATTCTCTTGATTCTTCTCTCATGAGATTTCTCCATGATTTGAGTGCCGTTAGTGACGTATTTCTCGAAAATAGGACGATTTTAACTATTTTAATCTCCCTATGAATGTTTCAGATGCCTTTTTAAGGGAATATAAATATCTTTTATATAGGCATAAAGTAGGGTTTAGGGTAGAGTACTTCGTATTTATTATATTTAAAAGGTAATTTCGTAAAATTATCTTTATCATTTATTACTTCTTGATCCCTATACCAAATTAATAAGGAACAAGTACAGATGAACGGAGAAAGTAATACTATTTTAATACTATTACAGAGAA
>JAOTQR010000086.1:23216222-23236256 GCA_025774065.1 Solanum ossicruentum | reverse complement strand
ATATTTATTAAAAAATATTTATTTTTTAAAAAAATAATCAATGCCTGACTTGCATGAAACACACCGCTCAAGTCCAATTTGCAAAAGAAAACAAGTAGTGAAATACAAAAGACATCATTGGCACAATCGATGCAAATTAATAATAAAGCCACTTGTTTGTGGTCCAAAATTTCATACTACTTAATATACATGCATGCAAGTTGTAAAATATGAGCTACACAAAAATTAAATAATTCTATTTATTACTTCATCTGTTCTATTTTATATGATATTTTTTAATTTAATATAATATTTTAAAAAAATAAGATTTTTGAAATTTGTAATCTAAAATCATTCTGACATATTTTTGTAATCGAGAATCATTTCACTAATGATAAAAGAAAATTTTTAAAATTAAATTATTTTTAATTAAAATAAATAATACGAATAAAGAAAAAAGTATCGTATGAAATGGGACTAAAGGAGTGTTATTATTATTCTTATTATTTACCGCCAGTGCATCAACTCACTGGAAAAAAAAAACAGGAGATGTGTATAAAAGAAAAATAAAAAGTTTGAAGTATATCACAAGTGATGAATATATAATCCAATAAATTAAAGTGTAGAGACCCTTTAGAATGTGATTTGCCAATATTATTACTGCTCATATAGCCCACTGGTTCTTTTGCTCTGGTTTTTATTAAACAATTTTATCTCTGATACAGATAAAATTATGTATATTATATTTTTTTCTACTTTATTAATGAAATTATACTGAATATATTATTATAGAAAAAATAAGAATATTTATTTAATATTAATTTTTAATTGTTCAATATTAATTTGGTATTGAAGGATTCTGTAGGTTTATTGAGGTAGAGCTAGAACAGTTATTGGATGAGATTAAGGAAAAATCAAAAAATCATCTTATTCAAAATTTAACAAGTATTACCATTATAATATAATAGTTAATATTTTAAGAAATGATTAAAGTTCATAATAAGGATAGATAAATTATCTTTTGATTTTTTAAATCGAACAAGCACGATGCTGAGATTTTCAACTTTGCAAGTTTTGAATTTTGTAATCACGATTTTAATTGATAAATAATTAAAATTTTAATTTAATATGTGTACATATTTAATTAATTTATTAACACAAATATATATTATTTAAGCAAAATTTACTAAGTTTGGTCAAACCAATATGTGGTTTATCAAAATTGTTTTCACATTTTATGTGGTGCCTTTTCTCTTTTAGTACGTTCGAAAGGATGTTACCTTATTATAATTAGAAATAATTTAATTTTTTTCACTCTTAATAAAATGATCTATAACTACGTAAATATTTTGAAATTGTTTTAAAAATCACAAGTTTTGTTTATTTTTTTAAATTGAAGTAATTTGTTAGTACATTGAATATGTAAAAAGTGCATGAAACTTAATAAATAATATATTTCACCCTCTATAAATACCACATTCCCTAATGTCCCAAAGTATCAAATTTTGTGTTTCCATTAAATAAACCAAGTTTCCATGATGAGTAGTAGCAAAGAAAATGGCAAATCATTCCACAAGACTTTTGAATCATGGCTTGTAAAACAAAATGAAGATTTGGATCAGCTTGTACGTGCCTCGAAAGATGACAATGATAACGAGATGATATTGTCATCGATAATTCAAAAAGTGGTGAAACATTATGAAGAATATTATAGAGAGAAATCACGATACGCTGATGGTGATATTCTAGGGATGTTGCACCCCTCATGGAGAAGTAATCTTGAAGATGCATTTTTATGGATTGGAGGATGGAGGCCTAGTATGGCTTTTCATTTGTTGTACTCAAAATCAGGTATACAACTCGAACTTAATCTTCATGATTTGATTAGAGGATTTACAAGAGGTGATTTGGGAAATTTGAGTGGTGATCAACTTGGAAAAATTGATGAATTACAGAGTAAGACCATAAGGGAAGAAAGAATGTTGAGTGAAGACTTGGCTAAAGTTCAAGAAAGTGTAGCAGATACATCAATGGTTGAGTTATCACATGTTGTGAGTGAATTAATGAGGGAAGAAACAGGACAAGTTGAAGAACAAGAGGAAAAGATCAAGACAAATATTGGTAATAAACAGGAAAGTTTACTGGATTTGTTGAAAAAAGCTGATGATTTAAGGTTAAGGACAATTAAAGAGATATTGAAGATTTTGACACCAGTTCAAGCTGTTCATTTCTTGATTGCTGCTGCTGAACTTCATTTGAGGATTCATGAATGGGGTAAGAAGAAAGATGCTCATCGCGAGTCAAATTCTGATAAGACGTCATGAGTGGTGAGTATTGGAACGATACAGACAAGATCAACATGGTACTAGGTAATGTTATTACTACTAATTACTAGATGAGGATTTTTTTTGTTGACTTATGTACTAAAGTTCTGGTACTGCTTTAGAGCCATGATATATATGTTGCTTCGACTCTTTAAAAATATCGTCAAGTGCGTTAAATCTGATATTTTAGAGAGTCCAAGTAACATATCCTTTGTGGTGTTGTTGTGTAGCATAAAGTAGGCTATGAAAAAGTTTGGCAAACTCTCTTTGTTATGTTATATGAGATGATGTTTTGACTGAGCACGAAGTTCAAGAAAAATAAAGTTCTGCGAGATATAAAAGCAGTTTTGCAATTTTTGTAATTTTAAGCATGTCATGTCAGATTATATTGTTGTAAGAACATGTCATTAAGGTAAAACGCAGAGTTTAAAAAGTTATCATTTTTGTGTCATATAAAATGAAACGGTTGAAATTTGTTAATCAACTGCAATTTGCAAGTCAGTTGCAAATACATATAAGAACCAGCTATTTGACATCAAGCAAACAGCACAAAAATAGGAAAAAAAAATATTTTAGTGTTAGAGAAGAAAACAAAACAGCAGTCAGCAAAAGTTAAAGTTTGTCATGTAGAGCTGTCATGAGATAATCTTAAATGGGAACCGTCAAGAGTTTGAACAACATAGTCGAAAACTACAAATGCTAAGTTGAGGATTTGTCAATTGATGATTATAATTTGATTCAGTTACAACTGATACATAACCATTTTACTGTAATACCTAAACTCAGAACATTAACATAAAGCAGCAAATCCACAACAAAACTTGAGTCCTCCATGGAGACAGAAAATCCCAAAAACCTGAAAATGATAGAAAAAATCAGAGATATATCACAACTTACCTTTGTTCATTCTATCGACAATCCAACAGAGGTACATACTTAAAGCTCATCTTTTGCTACTGATTCTGGTTCGACATGAGAAGCAGGCTTATAGCGATTCTTCTCAATAAATTCGACGATGGCTTCTTTTGTTCTATCTCCATCATACTCAGATATATTACCAGAAGCAGATTTGAAGTACAAAGTTGGGAATCCTTTAATGTCAAATTCACCTTTAGGAATGTCATTTGCAGTTGCATCCTGATTCAGAACAGTATAAACAGATAAGATTATCGCGAATGTCTAACATATTGATTCGTTTAAAAAGCAATTCGAGTCTTACAAGTTTTGCAATCAGAACATCGGAATCTTTTTCGTATGACAAAGCTACTTCATCCAAGATTGGAGCTAGTGCCTTGCAGTGGCCGCACCAAGGTGCATACAACTCCAGCAGTACTATTGTAGGGGCAGAGAGAAAAAAGATCGATCCAAACAAGATATTAGTTCAGAAAAATGAGCATTTGTCTAAGTATTTAACACTGACAGACATACCATTTTTGCGCGAGTTGAGAACCAAGTCTCGGAGAGTGTCCCTAACAACCACCTTCACTGGCTCGTTGTTAACCTCAGGTATCGGTTCTGATTTTACAAATGGCTTCAATTTACCATCCTGCAACCACGCGAAAAAGGTAAAGTTTGATCGACTATATGAACATGTTTCTCAAGGTGGGGCATTAAAATACCTTGTAATCCTTCAACCATGAAGCAATAACATCAGGTTCAACATGTGTACTGAGATACTTTTCGTCTTCCTTGACGATTACTATGATCAGAGGTGCTTGTTCGGGCTTCAATCCAAAGTACTGCCATCCATATATCAAATCAAACATTAACGTGTGTCCTTATATAGTCATTTGGCAAAGCTAATATGTTACTAACATTGAAGACACCAGCACCAGCATCAACATCTCCCAACAGAAAGCTCAATCCCTGCCCCTTGTACAACACAGCGACATCCTTATACTTGGACTGAAAAGCATCGAGCTCAGTGCTAAAGTTGACGAAAAGCAACACCTGCATATCACGAATTCATGGTGAATGAAAGAATCAACTCGTTAAAGACGTTATAAACTTGTCCATTGAGTACCTTTGCATTGGGAGATTTAAAGAATTTGCTAACATAAACTTGGTTTTCTGGTTCTTGGTCGAAAATAGTGAGAATAGGAACAGAAACTTGTGCAATGAACTTCTCCGCTGCATCAACATGAAAATCCTACACGAATAGTGTCAGGTTAACGTCCGTAACAAACCACATAATCATAAAGGGAAGTATATACAACCTCAAAGTCAACAAAGAGTTCATCGAATGGCTTAAGGATCCGAATAGTTGGCTTATCGACTGGCTTTCCTCGAGGGAGGAGTTTGGCATCAACCGTGTGAACAAAATCATAGTCAGCTCTTAGTTTCTCAGCTAATGTTATAAACTCGTCAAATGTCTCCCCAGAGAGTTGAGGAAATACACCAACCTGAAAGAGGCGTAGCCACGATTTTTACTAAGGGAATTCAAAATATGACATACTCAACATCTACTTACAACAGTGATCTTTTTCTCGTCTATAAGTCTTGCAACATCTTCTTTCGACTTGATTTCAGCTGATGCAGGACCAGCTTGTTTCTTCAAATAAGCAACGATACCATCTGCATCGCGAGGACCTTTGTAATCTTGAACCTTCTTTCCTCCGTCTCTGAAGATCTTAATTGTTGGGAAGCCCTGGACCTCATATTTTATAGCAATTTCTCTGCTTGAATCATCACTTGCATCAATTTTTGCTAGAATAATTGGAGGATCATCACTACTCACAATTGAAGCTGCTTTTTCATACTGAAAAACAAACCAACATTTTTCTCACAAATCATATAACTTGCAACCAAAAAAATGACAAATTTTTACTACCTCAGGAGCAAGTTTCTTGCAGTGTCCACACCTGTTATATTTGAAATGAAGTATAAGATTTCCAAATCAAAAGCTCTTAAATAATTGACATCTATGTTGCTCCGACTCTTCATAACTATAAATAGATTATCTAAAGATATCCTCGAAAACCCCTCACACAACCACCTTAAACACAAAATCCTCTTAGGCGAATTCAGAATCTAGAGAGTCACAAAATTTTAAATCTTTCCATGTATATATATATCCAAAAAACAAGAGTTTAATTAAATCCTAACTAGAGGCAAAGGGCAGAGGCGAATTCAGAATCTAGAGAGTTATACATTTTAAATCTTTTCATATGTATACATTAGTTTTAGTCGAAAAACAACAAAACTTGCCCATAAAAAAGTAAATTCTAAAAGTCAACAACATAGCCAAAAAAATCCTCCTCAACATACAAACACATGCGAATTCAGAATTTAAAATCATACATCTAAATCTTTTAACATGTATATATACACAATTTTTAAGAGCTCGTCTAGATTCACTTCTGAATTAGAAATACTTACTTACCATGGGGCATAAAATTCAACAACAATAAAGTTGTGCTTTGTGACAATGTCAGTGAAATTTGTATGGTCTAATGTTAACACCTGTTCCTTTTCTTCTGCTATACAAACTGAAAAAACAACACACAAAACTACCAAAATGCCACTCCACTGCATTTTCATTTTCACTCTATTTTTTTATTTGGTTGTGATAAATTTGAGGTCTTTTTATAATGTTAAAAAAGTTGACCATGACAACATGTTTGATGACGTGTACAGCTGTGATTGGTCAAGAAATGTGTCAAAAAGAATATCTGATTTTCCTTTTCATTTTTGGGGATATTATCAAACTTTTTACCTTTTTTGCTTGATTCAAATATGGGAAACTAAATATTAATACTGTAATATCTATTCATATTTTAGTCAACAATATAGGAATAAAGTTCAATCAATTTCCTTATTTTCGGTTTGAATACATAATACAGAGATTTATTTTTATTCAATTACCTTAAGTGGTGGATTATATATATTTTCCATATTTGACTTTTTATTAAGGGGTTGAAATTGAAATTTCTCATTTTATGTGCCATCGTTTAACTTGACACGATATTTAAAAAAAAAAAAAAACTTTTGAAACTTATAACCTAAAATCATTCTTAAATATTATGTGGTTGAAAATCATTTTATTAAGAGTAAAAAAAAAATTTTAAGTTAATTTATCTTCAATTCGAATAAGGTGACATTCTTTTTGAGACACATCAAAAAATATCATATAAAATGTTATGCAAAGAGTAATATATAATTAGCCGAAGAACATTTTCAAATTAATTAAAATTCAAAAAATGCTTAATAATCTAAATGTTTTTTTGTAGTGTAGTTAGCCTATTATTGTCACATTATATGTTGGTAGGATATAAATAGTTGTTTTCATTAACTAGATACAAATATGTTAGTAATTAACTAATTCCAGATTGAACAAGTTATGTTTTATGTATAAAATTACATAGAACCTTTAGATTCTGTCAGAAATAGTTTCAATCATATCATCGACTAATAAGTTATGTTTTATGTACAAAATAACATAGAACCTTTAAATTCTATCAGAAATAGTTTCAAACATATCATTTACTAATAATGAAGCGTCTATGGAAGATAATCCACCGACGAGATAAAGACAAAATCTACGTACAATTCAATCTCTCCATAAGTGAGACCCTATGTAATCGACTTATCACTATTGACAGTTTAAGCTGTGCTAGATAATCTTTGTTCTGGACTGTGATACATCCCTTTCAAAATCAAGGATCCTGTTAGTTGTTGCTTCATTAAGACCATAATCATCCATAAAGATAAAGATAACATCTTCTAATAAAACAACTTTAAAAGACAAATAGTTTCAATTCTTTCTCTACCCCAAAGGAATGTAACCATTAAATCCTCCACAAACCCTTTTAATCACAGGCTGCAACATATTAATACTAACAGCCACAGCCACCAATAATAACATCTTCATAAAGGAGCACAACAAATTTAGGCAACCATAAAAGACAGCTAAAATCTCCATTCATTATACTACTACCCTTTTCAATGAACTCAAGAATAGCAATATGGTCCAAAATACCCTAAAGAGAGTTGGATTCAGAAGCTTAAAGCAGAAATATTGTCTTCACTTTTCAATTGATCACCTTAGTATTTGCCATAAAACATAATGTGTTAATCGCGATTTCAACAAATCAACACTAAAACAACACAACTGCAAAGGTTATTCAACTATCACTGCATTAGATATCAAACACAATTGTCAACAATTCGAATGCTTAACCAAAAACATCCTTGAAATTCCCGTCCCCACCCCCCCCTTACATAGACCTCAACAGCGTGAATTAACTCAAATGTTATAGATGCTCATTCATGCAGTGTTCCCAAAATGTCTTCATCCCGGTACAAATGAAACCTGCCACAAGATCATCAAGAATGTTCAGAAAATGAATCAAGTTTTAAACTTTGCATTGATACAAGGTCAAATCACAAAGTGCACTCACTCTTTCTCCCCCAACTTGACTTCAGTACCACCATACTCGGGCAACAAGACGGTATCACCTTCCTTGACAGCAGTTGGGATCAAGTTCCCTGCCTTGTCACGCAGTCCTGGCCCAACAGCCACCACTTTACCAGAATTTAGCTGAAATTCACAACACTGACTCGATTAAAACTTGAAAAAAAAAACCCACCAAAGATCAAAATTTTAGCTAAAATGGGTTACATAGCCAAGATAATATAACACTAACAACTCAATCAATCAATCAACTAAGCCTCCACCAAAACATCACAACCTTAGGTAAAACTGAAGTATCCACTTTAGAACACTAACAACTACTCAATCAAAGACAAGTTATAATCATTCATGAAAATCTCCAATATCAATCAAATGTTCAACAAATTCTTCAAGCAGAATAATCCCCATCACAGTATGTCGAGTGCTGAGCTCGGCTACGTGAACTCTTATTTTTCCTCCCGACTCGAACCCATCTCGTTCGGATACTTGATAAATCATAAGTTTTCCTACACTAAATGTTCTCTAAATCTAGCACTTCTTCCACCTATGGAATCCTTAAACACATTATATTGCCAGATACATCCAAGTTTCAAATGCTCAATAAAGTAAAGGTTCCTCAAACTACATACTTTTCTAACAAATTCTCAAACTATGTTCTCCAAATTCACAAGACCAACTTAATTAAACACTGAAAGATCCCAACTTTAGCTAAAATTGGAATGCATGTCAAATACAATAGAACTCTAAAACACCAACCAATAAAATCTTCTATATTTCATCAGTTCATTCGGACCCATATCAGTCAAATGCTCAGCAAACCCTACAAGTTCTCCAAATGTAGCACTTCAACTATCCCCCCTCAAAAAATCAAACTAGTTGAGTTCTCTAAACCCAATCTTTTCTACCATGGAACCAATATGTCCCCAAATATAACCGTCAAAAGAAAAACAGCAGCAATAAATAAAACTAAAGAGACCCATTCATCGAATTCAATCGAACATTCAACAAATTAGAAATTTCTCGAACAATACGCATTCTAAGTGACTTACCTTAGAGGACTTCTCTGGGAGAAGAATACCGGCAGTTGTTTTAGCAGGAGCTGTAATTTTCTCAATCAAAACCCTGTTCAATGTGGGGATCAAACGTTTCGCCATTGCTGCTGCTGATTGAACAAGACGACTTTGCTTCTCTGCTTTGTATGGAAGAAGAGAGATTGCTGAAGCTGGGGTTTTATATACGCAGAGGAATTCAAGAATTGAGTAGAAGGTTCTAGTCCTTGGGGTTTAGGGTTTTAAAAGTCCCTAAACCCTCATTTTTCTGCTATTGGGCCTATTCATGGCCCAGCTAGGATTAACTCCACCCATTTTAATTCCTTCAATTTCACTTATTTGAAAAATCATGAAATTTTTTATTAAAATATATTTTGTAATGTTTATAATATGGGGTATTAGTTGTGTTTTTAAATGACGATTGAATGGATTGAAGTATGACTCATTATTTAGGTCATTTTGATTCGACTCATCTTAGTCCGTATAATATTTGAACAAATCATTTTTCTTAATTCATTCAATTTAAAAATTGAACAAGCATTGATCAGATGACTAACGATATATACAATTAAGGCAACTATGGATCACAAAACTATCTTCCTCCTCTTCTAGTCTCTTTTGATCATATTTCAGAATTAATTTAAATTTTAGCTCATAACCTTTTGATCACAATATCTTATTCATTTTTTTTATTACAATTTAGTGTGTGTGACGTTTAACTATATCTAATTCTTCTCTTCAAATATGGTTGCTTCTTGTTTTATATAGCCTTTGAAGCTTTAATCTTCTTTCCCTTTTGTGCTAATTTTTTTATCTTCTTTGTTTTCTCCACGTTTCATCTTCAGTGTAATTTTTTTAAATTTATGTACTTTGTCACTCAATTTAGATGCATCCAATTTGTGCTAAGAAAATGTCAAAAGTATCCCAACATTTGCATTACCCAATGCTATCAAACTAA
This sequence comes from Solanum ossicruentum, assembly GCA_025774065.1. Taxonomy (NCBI): domain Eukaryota; kingdom Viridiplantae; phylum Streptophyta; class Magnoliopsida; order Solanales; family Solanaceae; genus Solanum; species Solanum ossicruentum. The sequence goes on along the minus strand of JAOTQR010000086.1, from coordinate 23,226,533 downwards.
GCTTGATTTTTTTTAATTAAAACTTTACCATCAACCGTTAATAATATTAATAATAATAATAATAAAAATAATAATAATAACAATAATAATAAAATAACTATATATTATTATTTAGTTCGATATTTTATCAAGTCTATAAGCCACACTTTCATCTTAACAATGCATTTCGCTTTTTCATCATGAGATATTTAACCTAAGATATTTTTGAGAAAACAAATATAAATTAGGTATCTAATAGATTATAAACTTAATTATTAAAATGTATTTTTTTTAAAAAAGTATTTATTTTGTTGGTATTTGACTTAGCACCAAGAGGATTTTGAGGAGGATCTTGGTCTAGAAGATCTAAGATCAACCTAAGGGAGCTTTAGTATCAATCTTTAGTCCAAAACTACGTGCCTCCATAAGTTATCTAAATAAGCCTAACTTGTGGATTCACATATAGCTCATGATATTAAGATGTTCTCATCGATTTTACCTTTGTTGGTAACCTCTCGCTATCAGTGTGATAGTACCAAATTTCATATTTACAGCTCGCGTGGTCTTATTGTCAATTAAGGTCGATATCTTACAAATGAGTATGGTTCTTATAGTTTATACCTTTTTCAAGATTTCTATTATGATTCTCAAATTGCATTAGCCTTGTTCATGTTTTATTTCATGCTTCAAATGAAATTCTTATCATATTTCCTGACTTAGGAGTGTTTGAATTGGACTTCTTTTGAGTGACTTATAAGTTAAAAGCCAAAAATTATAAGTTGGGAATCCTCAACTTTTGGCTTTTGACTTTTTTTTGGTACTTTTTCAGCTTTAAGAAAGTGTTTAAAAGTTCTTTTTAGTGTTCCCCAAACATTTGGAAAATTTTAAAACAGTCTAAAAGTCAAAAGCCTAAAAGATAAGCCTATATACTAACTTTTTTTTAAATCTAGATTGTATTATAATATAGGATCCAACGACCATCACTCTCATCCCGCTCGTGGTAGTTCAAGTCATTAGAGTTCACTTGATTGGTGAGTCTTCATGCTTCGAGAGCAATCCAATACGAGTTTTATGCTTTCATGTTACGTATTTCTTGTGTTAGGGCTTGTCCTATGCCCCCATCTAGACTTGTAGTATCGTTTGAGACTTTATTCCATATTATGTTTTTCATTGATGTTTATATATGCTAAAGGACTTGGTTGGAGTCCCATGATATCTAACCGTTATGTCACTTCTAAGCCCTTGGGTCATAACAACATGCTTTTGCTTATATTGTATATAGGGTGCAAGGATCATTCCCATTCCGTTCGTGGCTAGTTTGGATTGCTAAAATTCACTTGATTGGTGAGTCATCATGCTTTGAGGACAATCCAATAAGAGCTTTATGCTTCCTTGTTATGATATTATTCCCTATGTTAGGGTGAGCTAGAACTTGTCCTATACCCCCACCTAGACTGGCATAGGCATACTAGTGTGCTAAGAGCTTGGTTGGAGTCCGTTAGGATTCTAATCTCCGTCTCATGTCTAAGGCATAGCTTGGGTTGTGAAGTGAAGAGTATAGCAGCCGACCATCTGCAGAATACCTTCTGCCATGTGTTTGTTAAATATATTTATTTCTGAGAATTGTCTTTCTCAAAACAAAAACCCAAATACTAATAATAAAAAACAAACTGAATGTGCACACCTAGTTGATAGCCTTACGTATCAAAAGGGTAATTCAACTGGATTGTACAACATCAATGTCTACTCTACAGATTTGTTTCCAGTACAGAATGAGGAATAATTATTGGATCATACATTATCTATCTATAACAAAATCATAATGTAAAGTTAGGGTATCTTGTCCCAGGATTTCGTGTTGAGTTGAGGGAAAAAAAATTTGAATGTGTAGCTGCACTGATGGATTCCCTATTTTGTTCTTGTGATGACTCTGTGACTAAGCTCTACAAGTGCCCGTCTTGATCTCTGAACTTCCTCGTCATCACTCTCCGGAAGAGAGTCAATTGCCGCTGATGCAAGCCTAGCATGCTTTCTCGCAAGTTCTCTTGCTCTCTCTATTCCTCGGCTCTTCCCAAGGTAGTCCAGAGCCTGCAATTAGAGTGATCACAACCCATAGTTAATCAGGACGTGGATGTCGCAGCAACACATTTACAACATCACCAAAAACTAGTAATAAAAATCAATCCGAGCATTAATCTAACACAAAACAAAACTTCCAAAGTCGAGAACCAGAACAATGTCCATTACAATAGGCATTATTGAAATAGATGGTTGTATCACAAATTAGTCCAATATTGAATTTTCAAAGGACAATAGGTATGAGGACATTTAACCCCAAATGAAAATGAGGGATTCATACAGAACTAAAGCTATACACACGATAGAAATTGCGGAGAGCAAAAGCACCTCCATAATTTGGATAAGTAAAATCATCATTATTTTCAGCGAAGCTTGCCAAGTTAAGAGATATAAGGATATTCAACCACAAAGTTTATAAGAATACAAAGGTGATTATGGACATGCTTGGAGAAAATGAACACAAAAATGCTTACCATCTCCACATTAACAGGATCATCAAAACCTCGGTCCACCAGTGTACGCAGTTGAGGAAATTCCTCCATGGCATACAATATTGGGGCAGTTACAATTCCCTACAAACACAAATAGTTCAGAGAAACTCAATACATATGGAAAGAGATTGAGAATGCCTTCTTAAGACATGGCTCTTAAATTTATGAATGAACACATCATGTAAAGGGTTATCTAAAAGAGCATGAATCCACTTTTCATCATATGACATCGGGAAGCACTAGTCTGAGAAACTAACAATGGCACACAGATGAAAATTTTTTTTGGAAACATATATGGAAAAAAACACTTGAGTACACATCATTGTTGGCACAAAAATAGAGAAAGAAAGCCTTACAAGAGTATATACCACACTTCTACACTAATGAAAATAATTCTAATGAGTTGAAATATTCAAGTAGAAGAACCAAGCTCTCAACTTTTCACTTCCAGTAGTTGAATTTTATTATCATACAATAACAACAGCAGTAAAGTACCCATGTTGACGGTAATGGTGGTGGTAGTAGTAGTACTGGTAGTAGTAGTGCCAGTAGCAGTAAAAAGCTATAGTACAGTAACAACGAACATAATGGTAATAAGATACTAAAAGAGTGGCATAGCTGCTAATTGTCAACTTACAAACATATATTATGCAGTGAAATCCACAAAAAAATTGAGCAACTTCGTCAGTAAGCCAAAGCTCCCTACACCCTAAACTGTGTAGCCATCCTTTTAGGTTAACAAAGTTGAGGTAAATGAATATGAGAAGCAACTGACAAGGCCAGAGAAGTTACATGACGAATATCAGACAATGAACCCTTGCCAAGGGTTGCAGATGTGCCCGTGAAATCAAGAACATCATCTATTAATTGAAATGCCAACCCCTGCATGAACAGACATAGAAAGCAAGAAATCAGAACAAGGGAAAACTCTCATGGTGAACTACTTAAACAGGTCTTTATTTGTACACTACACTAGACGTTGTGTGCTAGCACAGCCTGATCTGTTAAGTACTTTTTAATATTGTGATTTGTAGTAAATTTTTAATTTTTTATACAACTTTTAAATAATATATGGCATCATATTTCCCAATTTATATGGAACAGATATAATTTTGAGAGTCAACCAAAATATTTACATGTCTTTTAAATTTTTAAGTTGTTAATTATTGTGATTTATAGTACTGTTTACGTCATTCAAATAATATGTTGCTTTCTTTGTTCCAAAATGTGTGACATTGATAGAATTTTGAGAGTCAACCAAATTTTGTCTTTTGAATATTTTTATGTTGTCAATTATTGTGATTTATAGTACTTTTTATGTAATTTTGTACTTTAAATTTTTCAAATTATTAATTATTGTAATTTATAGTAATTTTAACGTAACTTAAAGCAGTCAAATACATAAAATGACCAAATTAACACTTACGATGAAGCAAGAATGTTATTATATGATTTATAGTATTTTTTTTACGTAATTATATTTTAAAAATATAATCAATTTTTAATTAATGTGATTTATAATATTTTTTATGTAACTTTTTTTTTTTTTTGAGAAACAGGTAATAGTATATTCACATAAATTCATCATCCAAACAAAGATAAGAGTGAGCAGTTACATCACAAGGGTAAAAAACATAAGGCCATAAGAACTAGTCTATGGAGCTTTACAATTTCACTATAAAGTCAACAAAAAGTTCTCTATCCCCTACCATATCCTATTTACACCAAAAATATAAAAGACTAAGGCAATTCATTTTCATTTTTAGAATGTTGTTTCTTTTATCTTCAAAACCTCTTGCATTTCTTTCCTTCCACAATGTCCACCAGATGCTCGCAAGGATCAATTCCCACCGGTCCTCTCCTGATTCTCTTCTTCCAATCTCTTTCCAGCTATCCATATACTTTTAGTAGTTTTGGGAACCACCCAACTCACTCCAAGTATACTCAAGAATATGTTCCACACATTTGCAGTTATTTTACAGTGTAGAAATAGATGGCTATTAATTCCAGCATCCTGGTCACACATAAAACATCTTGAGCAAATTTGTCTACCTCTTCTTTGTAGTACTTCATGCGTCAAACAAGCTTTTCTACAAACTAACCACACAAAACAAGAAACTTTTAGGGGGACTTTGGCTTTCCAGCCATTTTCTAATTTGTTCTTGGCTAGTATTTCTTCTTCAATAGCATGACTTCACAGTGAACACACCTTTGTTGTGAAGTTTCCACACTGGTCTAACAGGTGCATTGGTAATTCCGTTGAAATCATTTATCACCATAAGCAAATTTGCCACTCTTTGAACCTCCCAATCATTTAAGGCCCTTTTAAAGTTGAAATTCCAACCTTGTATGCTCCACATCTGAGTAATAGTGGCCCTAGTCTGTTGACTGAGGAGGAACAGATCAGGAAAGAGGGATTTCAAGCTCCTTTCACCTATCCAAAGATCATTCCAAAACTCAATCTTCAAGCCATTACCCAACTTGAATTGAATATTTTCTTGAAACTTGGGCCACAGTCTCCAAATAGTCTTCCAGACACTACAACCAAAAGTTCCAAGAACATCTTTAGTGATCCAGTGACCTTGAAGTCCATATTTCTCAATGATTATTCGTTTCCATAAAGGCTATCCTCAGCACAGAACCTCCATAGCCATTTTTGCAAGACAAGAATTTTGGAGACTCAATTTCTTAATACCTAATCCCCCTTGCTTCTTGTGAAGTGTTACAGCATCCCATTTTACGAGATTGTAACCTTTTTGCTCCTTGTTTCCATTCCACAAAAAAGTTCTTCTGAGCAAATTTATTCTGTTATACAATACTTTTTGGTATAGGAAATAAGCTCATCATATAAGAAGGAAGGGAATCCAACACAGATTTGACTAGCGTTAATCTGCCTCCAAAGGACAAATATTGACTCTTCCATCTTGCCAATCTCCTGTCACATCTCTCTAGCATTTCTCCCCAGACCTCTATCTCTTTGTTTTTTGCACCCAGGGGCATCCCTAAGTACTTTGTGGGTAAAGCAGCTACCTGACATCCAAGATTACCTGCTAACATGTCCATATTATCAACTTTGTTCACTGGGTAAAGACAACTCTTTTGCCAATTGACATGAAGACCAGAAAAATCTTCAAAAATAGTGAGGACGGCCCTAATATTTCTTATCTAAGATACTTCAGCTTCACAAAATATAAGTGAGTCATCTGCATAGAGCAGATGAGTGACCCCCCTTTCATATTCACTATGTCTTTGCACCTAAGCTTGGAAACCCTTTAACCAACCATTTGCTCTTGCCCTCCTGATCATGTGATTAAGCCCCTCCATAGCTAGGATAAACAAAAAAGGTGATAAAGGATCACCTTGCCTTAACCCCCTCTCAGACGGAAAAAAGCCTTCATTATTGCCATTTATAATCAAAGAGACCCATTTTTTTTACCAAAACTCATGTCTTCCAGCACTTTCAGTAGAAACTCCCAATTAACATGATCATATGCCTTCTCTAGGTCAATTTTGCATAAGATTCCTGGAACTTTTTGTTTCACTCTGGAGTCCACTAATTCATTTGCTAAGAGAGCTGCATCCATAATCTGCCTACCTTTTAAGAAAGCCATTTGGTGTTCGTTTACTAGTTTTCCCATAACTAACTTCAATCTTTCAGTGATAAGCTTGGAAAGTGTCTTATAGACACTTCTTATTAGACTGATAGCTCTGAAATCCTTAGGCTCCTCAGCTCCAACTTTCTTCGGTATTAAGGCTATGAAGGTGGCACTAAAAGACTCTTCAAAAAGCTGATGAAAGTTTTGTAACAGTTCCCATCAGGTCCTCTTTCACAGTGTCCCAGGAAACTTCAAAGAAACTCATTGTCAAGCCATCTGGCCCGGGGCTTTGTCTCCATCGCATTGCTTGATTACGTTCAGCACCTCTTCTTCAGAAAAAGGCCTTTGAAGCCAGTCTTGTTCCTCTTGTGAAATGTTTGGGCAATCCATCATGTCAAAACCTGGTCTCCAACTTTCTGCTTTTGAGTAAAGTCTTTTATAAAACTCACCCATAGCAATCTTAATTTCATCATGTTTTACTGTTTCTTCTCCTCTAACCTCCAATCTGTCGATAGTGTTAAATCTTCTGTGAGTAGTTGCCATTCTTTGAAAAAATTGTGTTGTCACCTTGCTTCAACCACAACACTCTGGATTTCTGTCTCCATTTTGCCTCCTCATGTTTAGCCATATCTTCCAATTCAACTACAATGGTTGCTTTTACCATCATTTCTTCCTCAGTTTGGTCCCTACTTTCCATTATCAAATCAAATCCTGCCAACTCTTCTACTAAACTATTCTTTTTGTTGGACATTTCCCCAAAGGTGGCTTTGCTCCAATCTTTCAACTTCTGTTTGAGCATTCTAAGTTTAACCTTTAGCTTGTAGTCTGGATAACCTTCCACAGTGAACTCACTCCAACATGAATGTACCAACTTCTGGAACCCCTCCACTTTTAACCACCAATTTTCAAACTTAAAGTTTGATCTTTTATGCTCCCAATCTCCACATTCTAGAGTGACAGGACAATGATCAGACATTGCTCTAGGCATCAGTTTTTGCCTAATGTTCATGAAGCTCTCCTCCCACTCCATAGAGAACAAGAATCTATCAAATCTGGCCGCACTAGGATGATTGAATCCCCTGAACCATGTGAATTTTCCTCCACTCATGTGAGGACCATGTAGTTCCATTTCTTCAATCCACTTTGTAAAATCAGTCATTACATTAGTGATTCTACTGCACTCTCTTCTTTCCCCCATACTTCTGATTGTGTTGAAATCACCACAGACCACCCAAGGTCCCCCACATATTTCTTTAACTGCAAATATCTCTTCCCAGCAAACTGATTTCTCTTCTCTGGTATGTGGGGCATACATCCTGTTAAGTACCAGGTAAAAGAGTTTTGAGTTGAGACAAATTCATAAGTTAAGAAATGTTGGCCCATCTCGACTTGAGTCCCCCGCCAGTTCCTACTATCCCACATGATTAAGATTCCCCTTTTGCTACCATCTACCTCCATATACCCACAATTCATCCATCTGCATGGCTAAAGCTGTTTGGCGAAGTCTTCTACTCCCTTAGGTACTTTTGTTTCTTGCAAGTAACATATGTCAGCCTTCCACTTTTGAAATAAACTTTTGATCAACACTCTATTACTCTGGCTATTGAGCCCCCTCACATTCCAAGTAAATTAATTTGACTTTCATTTTTTAACTCATTTTTGCCAATTCCTACGCTTTTTGGGGTTGTAGTTGTCTTCTCTTGACCTTTTTTAATCTAACACAGCTTTCCTCTCAACAATTCTCATAAGAAGAGCTAGTGTTTCTTTCTCAAAACCTACAAAAGCGACCCCATAGGTGTTTCTAAGATGTGGGAGTTAACCCAAATTTGAGGCTTCAGTTTCTATCACTTCCTGGATAGGCTCTACATCGATTATCGGTTCGATTTGTAGCTCCCTTTCTGCTTCTTATGATTGACAAGCCCTCATATCATCAACTTTCTCTTCAGTAGATAATTTATTTCCGACCTCTAGAGTTATGTCAGCTGTTGCCTCCATTTGCATGTTTGAAACTCCCATTCTGCTCCCCTCCTCCAGCATGCTGGAGGTGTCAAGTTGTTGTACTCTGTCTTCCCAGTCACTGAATGACTTCAAGAAGTCATAAGCTTTCAGTTTTACATTGCTTAAGTCTTTAAAAAGACTCACATGCCCAATTCTGCTTTTCATTGGGCTCTTATTTTCAGAAGAAATTAGGCCATTCTCATTTGCAGACAGAACCCGGCCCACCTGTGTATTCGAGATTTTTAGCTCCACTTGTACTGGCAAAATCAGAAGCATGTGACTTCAGTCTGTCAGTTGCAGCTTTTCCTTTATTATCCTTAGGGTAAAGGTTTGAATTCTGCTGGACCAGAGAAGCATGTGACTTCAGTCTGTCACTTGCAGGTTTCCCTTATTATCCTTAGGGTAAAGAGTCGGAAGCTGCTAGACCAAAGGATTGGGTCCTTTGTCTTCTCCGATGTAAAGCCTCACCGATGATTCAGTCCACAGCTGCAAGACAAAAATCATGCCGGCACTTTTTATGGACACCTCCTTGGAGACTTTCGAGCCATCCCCTTGCGCACGGATTCTTGCCCATTTGAGATGGTTTCGAAGCTTCATCTCTTCCTCTGTTTCGATCCATCCTCCACAAAGGTTTCCAATGGTCCTAAAAACTTTTTCCGACCAGAGGTGCAGAGGAAGACCCACAACCCTAGTCCAGGTTGTGGCGGGTTTGTCTCCCTCTCCCACTGTGCCTGATATCGGACTCTGCCATTCTAGTCGAAGAGAAGTCTCATTTCGAGTCCAATTTCCAGCTATCACTTGTTCTGCTGTGTTCCTGCTCGCGAATTCAAAGAGGAATCTTCCTTTCCCCATTTCATAGATGTTTAATCCATGATTAATTTTCCAGGTGCTGTTTGTCCATCTTCTAACTTCTGACAATGGAGGGTAGTTCTTATCCCTCCCTTCAAAGAAACCCACCAAACACCTTTTCAATACCTCACTTATGGTGCTGGTGTTGTCATCAATGTGAATGGGACCCTCCACCATTAATGTTGGTTCCACATTAACTTCACTATCACTCCTATTTATCCATTTGCTGCTTCTGAGGGCTTCTGCATAAGGAATATTGTCGTCCACTAGTCTCTGTTCAAACCAGTTCTCCTCCATCTTCTGAGTAAAGAAAAATCTACCCACTTTCTCTGCTATGAACTCCTAGCCGGAGTTAAAAGTCAGCTCTGGGATGATTATGACTGACCTCCTTCTTCCCTCACATTTATCAAACTAATATATCTCCCAAACTTGTTAAAATTTCTAGCACAAAAGATTTCAGAAAGATTCTCTGTTTTCTTCCACCTTTTGACCACATTCCCCTTCATCTTAGATGACTCCCTCAATACTTGCATGATCCAAATCATTGATCTCTTGCTGAAGGAAGTTCTAGTGATAGCATTTCTGCTCCTTTCTGTCACTTCATACCACTCTCCCTGCAGTCCCTGTGATTCGGTTGATATCAAAAGACTTAAAGCCCACCGCAAAATAGATACAATCTTCCATTTCTATAAGAAGGTTGCGCAAAGAAATACAACAATGAAGATTTCCAGTGACCGTAAGGATCGCCGGAGGAAAAGGATGGTTCCAAAGTGTTATTTGATTGACTTTTATGTAACTATTAAAGTAGTCAAATATATACAATGAAAAAAATATCCCCTCAAACAATTTATGTGGCACAGGTAGAATTTGGAGAGTCAGTAAAATTATTTTACATACTTTTAAATATTTAAGTTATTATTTATTGTAATTTATAATATGTTTTACGTAATATTTAAATATATAATTAAAAAGAAAATAAACAATTAGAAGAAAAATACAAAGAATGACCAAAATTGCTCTTATAAATGAAGCAGGCATATTGACGGCAAGCTTGTCAACTGCTGCTTATTAATAAGGTAATCACAAGGAAAACCATATTCGCCAAACGAAAATTTCTACCAGGGGTCATGTTATAAGATGCATATGAACAGTTTATGAGTGTTTCTTTAGATTTCCACTCAGATAGCAACAACGGAGAAATGGCCAGAACATAGAGCTATTTTTACTACGTTTTACTGAACCCACTATTTTTTGGCTTTGGGGTATGATGGAATAAAGCAAAATGGCTCTTTAAACTGTCTGTGCTTCTTTCAATTGTG
>JAOTQR010000086.1:23181133-23216122 GCA_025774065.1 Solanum ossicruentum | reverse complement strand
TGTTTTCGGATGACCCATGATGAGCGTCAAAAGTTGCATTGACTAACTGCTACTTCACAATTGAAAGAAGCGCAGACGGTTTAAAGAGCCATTTTGCTTTATTCCATCATATCCCAAAGCCAAAAAATAGTAAATTTTTGGCTCCATCCGGCTGTGGAAATCACACTTTAATCGATCAAACAAAACAATTATGATCCAGTAGTTCCTTCATATATAAAAGTTTGCAGCATTTTCTTTGTTGAGTTGATTCACAGGCTTAGCTTTTCAAAAAGAGGCATTGTTCCTAAAGAAATGTGGTTTAGTTATATCTCATCCTCTGTTTCAATGTTCTAATATTGTTATGTAGCCAGAGTTTTTCCTCCGGATCCCCTTCTTCTACTAAACTGATACAACATGTTTAAATAAATGAAATATAATAAAGGACAAAAAATATATAATTGATAATTCTACAAAAGATGATGAAGAGAGGGAAAAAAATTTATTCATTAATTTCCTCATATTCCACATCTTTAATTACAGCTTACTGATTTCTTCTATTCAGAGTATTTTGCTAATATTATCAGCAAGTTGATAAGAAGAATGATTTCGAGCTTTCAGGAAGCCAAATACGGGATATATGGAGTAGAAGAGAAGTGGGACACAGCGCGGGAAATAAGATCAGAGCCGCGCCAATTTTTGTCTAAGCAACTAGATAGAGAATAAACTGCTATGTTGGATTATACTTAATGTTCCAGGAGAAAGAAGCTAAAGTAGCTAACATAATATATAATGACTACCTTGTATCATTTTCTCTTTGATAATTAACTACTTTCTGTCATTATCACTGACTTTATTTATTCTTATTTTCTAGTTAAAAATAAGGTCTCATCTATAGTTGCATAGTTTTATGTTTTAGTTAAATATAGAGTTTTCCAGACTTCGCCAAAAATAGGGCACAGTGGAGAAAATATATCCATAAGGATGATATCTACCAGGGCTGGACCCAAATATATATTTGTGGGTGCTCGAGCACCCATTGACCACGATGTAAAACGTATATGGGTATATAAAAAGTACTACAAAATATATATAATTAATGAGTAAGCTCCTAATGCATAATTGTTAGATGTAGCTTGTTGGTTTGTAAGTGGGTGATAGAGCTTTCTAACCATGAGGTTGTGGGATCAATTCCCAACATGTACTTATTTTTTCTATTGTGATTTTCTCTCCTAATTCTAGACTTCTATTTTCTCCCCCTAATTCTAGTTTCTCTTTAATAATTTCTAAAATAATATTAGCAACTACAAGTTTAGAATTAGCAATAATTATTGTTATGTATTTAATTGCAAAATATGAACAAATCGTTGAGTATATGTTCTAATTTTTTTACATTCACAAGTATAAACTTGAGTATATGTTCTAATTTTTTTATATTCACAGGTATAAACTATGTTATTATTACTCTTTTTAATTTTAAAAAAATTGTCAAGTACATTAAATTTTTCCATCAATCTTGGATGGAGCCAAAGATTCACTATTTTTTGGCTTTGGGATATGATGGAATAAAGCAAAATGACTCTTACTGTCTGCGCTTCTTTCAATTGTGAAATAGCAGTTAGTCAATGCAACTTTCGACACTCATCATGGGTCATCCGGAAACAGTTGTGCTATGTTTTTAAACATAGGGGTCAGGCTGCGTACACCCGACCCCCCCCTTACCCCGCAATGGGCGGGAGCCTTTGAGGCATTGGGGTAATGTTGTTGTTGTTGTTGTTGTTGTCAAGTACATTAATATTAATATTAAACATAACTTTCTCACTAACTTTTTTTATGATTGTGTTAATTAATTTTTGCACTTATACTAAAGAACAATAACAATGTTATGTTAACAAAGGTGAAGCACTCACTACATTCGAATCCTGGATCCGCCACTGATATCTACTAGTTTGAGAACAACTTCTAGTCTTGTAAATACATGAGTCTCTTCCTATCTGCTGCGGCATCTGCACTATGCCACTGCCTTTAAAAAGAAGTTAAGTGAACAGGCAGATCTAATTTATATAATCAAATTTGGGAAGACGTAACTATCTAGTTAAGAAGTCACAAAGTTTTATAATATCTCGAGATGTAGATATAGTTTAGTTGACTTAATTTCACTCAGGGTCCATAAAAGTCTAATCTGCACTCTACCACCATACCTACAACGTTCATCAGAAGAAGTCGTCATTTGCATCGTCTCTCCAGTAATAAGATGTTCAAGAACAGTTGCCAGAAGAGATACAACCTACAAGATCAGAACAACAGCTGAAGAGAGGATGACAAGAGGTATAACTAAAATAAAGCAACAGAAGTATTAGTTAATATCAGCCTTCTAACTACACTCCTATCCCTGTTTGCTGGTATTTTTCTTCTACTTTTTTTCCTTTTTGATGGAGAGGCGGCAAAATACATGCATAATGGAACAGGCAGGAAATTAAGTATGATTTTTTTCTTTAATAGGAGGAAAAAAAACTTATATATAGTTGCACGGCTGGAAATAAAACAAGAGCAAAAACCTAAGTTTTGTGATACAATGTACAAGTTACCAAAGAATCATCAACCATAAGAGATTAATTTGCATGAAACTACATGCGTTAATAAGTAAAAAGTGTGCAAAAACCATAATCCAGGACAGATTAAAATTCTTTATTGTTGACCATCTAGAAATTTATATAAAGAAAGAATGTACAACGATAATAAATCCCCAGAAAAGAAGACACTGATAATTAGGAACAGAATAAAACAAGCCATAGTAATAAGATTATCATGAACAACATGGTTCCAACTCTTGTTAATTGTGCAAAAATAGCATTCCCTCCGTTGAAAAAAGAATGACCCGATTTAATTTGAAAACGAGTTAAAGAAAATAAAGAAGACTTTAATTTTACAGTTCTAAATTAAAGTTAAAATTCCCTTTTAAATTATGTCGAATGTACCAAAATGCCCAAAAAAAGAAAAAGGTCATTCTTTTTGAAACAAACCAAAAAAAGGAGGTCATCTTTTTTAAACGGAGTAAATGTTTCCTAGAGCCAAGAGAAGAAGAAAAAGTATACCTCCGTGTTCTTCAAGGAGGCAAGTGCCACACATGCTCGGGAAAGCAGAAAGTCTCCGGCTAGTACAGCTAGCTGCATCAAACAGGAGAAGAGATGATAGGGTCAGCCGTATCAAGATGACATAATTTGTCAATCTACTTTACAAAGAGTTACTTTTGTTAAATATACACATCACTGGTGAAAATTGCTCTTCCACCCATCCATTTCAAAAAGTAAAAAAAATATACATCCATTTCAAAACAATTGCTCTTCCACCCAAGAGGAGTGCATCAGTCCTGATCCCCCTTTATTACTCAGCCTGCTTTAATTCTAAAAATGACTGTTTCCATATAACCTAATAATTAAATAGTCGTACTGCTATCTCCAGTATGTATGTCATATCCAATGTTCTACTTAGTGATATAAGATACTCCCTCTTGATTCAATTTTTATAACACCTTAATTTTCATTACAGCAGTTTCAAAATGTTTGACATTATAATAGTATTTTTCTGGACAACTTTCACAAGTTTCAGAATTTGAATCTTTTAACGACTAATTTCTACTTTCACATGATTTTTTTTTGGGATACAGTCCAAAAATTTCATTGCACCCGTCGGATCCTCAAAAATACAACACTATTGAAGAATCCGACACGCACTCGTCGACTTTTTTGAAGAGTCCGAGCAACATAGGTTACTTTCATATGATATTTATTCCATTATACTAACTTTTCATCATTACATTAGTATTTTCTTCCACTAAACAACAACATATCCAGTGAAGATCTCACAAGTGGGGGGTCTAGGGAGGGAAAAATGTACGCAGACCTTAACACTATCTCATAGTGATAGAGAGATTATTTTCGAAAGATCCTCATCTCAAAAATCATCCCCAATAACAAAAAATACTAGATATGAAACGACTAGAATGGACAACAAATAAAAATATATAGCAACAATAAAAGTAAACAAATAGATGACAGACAATAGCAACACAATATACAACGACACGACTACTAACCTACTATAACCCAAGGCTTCTAACCTTCTACCCTAATTAATATTTGCTTCCACTAACAAGTAAATAATATCCTAAGCTCCTTGGAAATGGAGAGATTCCTGGTAGGGGTGCTTTCCTCGGAATGGGCCCTACCTGGCGTGAATTTTAGATTATTCAGTCCAACGAATTCCAGATATCAGATGGTTAAAAAAATTGTGAACAACATAACACAATCTCACTACTGCAACATCTGCTTGCTTGCATTATATGGAAGACCTTAACAGAAAAAAAAATCAGAAAAGGAAAGAGAAGTACTATATACCTTATTTCCCATCACAAAGTTTAAAGAACCTATCCCACGTCTTGTGTCAGCATCATCCAGTACATCATCATGAAGTAGGCTGGCGACCTATGATCGAGTAAAAAAAAAAAAAAGAAACCTGACTTGAGGAAAGTTGCAAAAGAACGGCATTTTAAGACCAATTAATAAACTACTGTGAATTAGATGGCCATGCTAGGGTTTCTGAATGCAGGACCATTCATATAATTTGTGTCAACCATACCATGCAGTTGGCTCATTCAGCATCAAGAATGAACATATACAGGATTTAAGGAAAAAGCCCAATAAGGAAGAGAGAAACTTGTTTGTCTTTTTAGTATGAAGTAAAATATAGAACGTGTTTCAGTCTTACTCGCCTTAAATACGAAAAGATATCAAACAATCTGGCAACAGCTGCAGCGCCTTTAAATCATCCTTATAAAACCAAGAAAGCAACAAGCATCAAACCAACCTACGGGACCAAAACAAACAACTCTGCATCTCTGTCCTTCCCAGTGAAAGGAATGACCAGCCACCCTTTAAAATTTAATATCCCACTGCTGCCTTTAAATTCAGAAGAGAACTCCACTAATTTTCTCAGTGAATGCAATTTTTTATGCATGGTAGGTTAGTACGAATCGTACCATGTGGAAATTCTCTTACAGTTGCACCGTCCTCTTGTTGCTTCCTTACCAATCAGGTGAGGTATATCAGTTAAACCATGTCTTTCTCTGTTGCTTCCTTACCAATCAGATTTATATATGAGATTCTTTTCATCAATTTATCCTCTATCCCTATATCATAATCCACCTGAAAGTGTAGTTCATTTATGTTACATGACTTCTTCATTTTACCTTTAGTTTGTTCCAGTCAGGTGCTCGTATCAAATAGTTATGACAGCAGTCAGGGTACTTTTATACGGAACCTTCAAATTTCACGTAAAACTTGGATTAGTTGAATGTATTCATGTTTGGTAGATGTGTTTTATCCAACACTTGCACCAAAGTCCATGTAACATAATATATCATCAAGACTTGAGTGTTAAAATTTTGTCATCAAAGTCAGTATTAACTCTATATTTTAACAATCAACTTGATGTCTTTCCATCCTATCAGAATAAAAGACAAAATACTTACGTGGATCATCTCAGTGATCTCAGCTATACACTGCTGCCTTGTACGCAAATCCCCGGACAGAGAATCAACATCCACCTGGGGAGCAGATCTAGGAATCTGTACATTCAATGCAGTTGCCATCAACAGCAAAACCTACAAGAACGTGCACCAGTGCATTTATCTTTCAAGGGAGAATGTAGGAAAACCTGAGTTGAAAATAAATATTATACCGACATGATACAAACTTGAAAAAAATCTATATTGTGATAGATCTTCCCAAGCAACTGCACTAGGAGACAATAAAACCACTTAAAGTAAATAAGAAGCACCACCCAAGTACAATGTTTCAAGAGGAAACAATATCATTGTTGACATCACAAATATACTTTCTCTGTAATTACAAAAGACTTCAACTAATGCAAAGACTTCATTAGATAATAAAATTATTGGAAAATTGGATATCTAATCAAAAGGAATTATTTCTTTTAAGTGTTGTTTATATATAGAGAGCCTGGATACTTCATCTTTTTAGTCCAACCAAGCCAATCATAAATTATTCTAATCGATATAGTAAAAAAAGGCGGAATGACCTAATTTGCCCTTATACTTGGTCCCGTTTGTCACCTAGGTCCTTATACTTCGACATTTGCCAAACAAACTCTTGTACCCGCTCAAAAGCTACATTTTAAACACCTTTTTTTGACCTGGCATCCTAAGTGGCAAATCAGGTCAAGTGTGTGTCATTCACTCCCTTTAGGAGCGTGAAAAGTTTCTAAAAAACCCTTTAATGGTCATCTTCTTCCCCAACATCCCAAATATCATTACTCCCCATTTCTTCTTCTCAAAATTCTTCAATTTTCTTTTCGTTTTTGCCTCCCCAAATTTCTTTTCTTGAAATTTCTTCTTGTTGGCCATAGTCATTCAAGCCCATTGATTTTGTATTTTATATTTTTTTTTATTACCTGAAATTTTTTTTATTCATTAGAGTTTCTTTTCTTCAAAGTAGAAAGATATAAAGTACTAGTATGGTACTTTAACTCAAAAGACTCTGCCTATCCTCAAAAGAATACTCATTTTCTTTCACTTGCTACTCCCCTTCTCCCAAACCATAATTTCCAGAAGTATTACATTTAGTCGAACAATTGCTCCATAATTAAGAAAAACAGATGGAGAGATGTTTATATTTGATTTCTAAATTATTGGCGCAACCCAAAAAAGAAAAACTAAAACAAAAGCCCCACTAATTTTGTACTTGAATTTTTTTATTACCTAAATTTTTTTTATTCATTAAAGTCTCTTCTTCTTCAAAGCTTTTTACAAAATCAAACACAAGATTTTCACACAGGAGTACCAGGGTTCGTTTGCACAAAAAAGGGAAGAAAGCTTTGGAAGAGAAAAATATTATTCTTTCTATGTGGAATATATATTTTGACACATCATTTCATATGTGGAACTTTTAAATGATATGGAAATTACGTGTAGTTGGTTGAAACTCACGCACCAGTCCAAGGTCAAAAAAGGTGTTTAAAATGTAGCTTTTGAGCGTGTACAAACTTCAGTAAACACCAAGCAATTAGTTTTCATCAGTACTTAAAAGAAACTCAGTAATTTAAGAGAATCACAACTTTTTTTGAAACTGTGCAGCATTCCATCAATGAAAATGTGGATTTCGCTTTCTTGATAAATGTGAAGTTTATGTCTTGTGACTATCCACAAAAGCCTTTGCACCAAAACTAATGATAAATGTACATAGTACACAGAGAAATTTAGTTTTTGAGTAACAAATCATACTGTGGGTCGAAACCTCTTTCCTTCTACTCCCACTTTGAAGAAATACTCAGCAGCTGAAGCCAGCTTTGGAACCTGTATACAAATGAAACAGGCTGTCATCTAGTATCATGAATGTAGCAACTGCCAAACCATGGAACTAGTTAAATACCTCAGTAACTACCATTGATCTCAGCCTGTTTGTCAGAAGGGATAATTCATCTGCAACAAGGGAAAATGGGTCCACTTGCTCCTGAGAAAAAGAAAACGCGGAACAATGAGAAAATATCACCCTTCTGCAATTATATAAAGCGAGGGGATATAAAAAAGAAAACCTGATAATGAATGAGATAGGAAAATAGAAGACTTGATGATTTGTATCGGAGAGAAACTCAAACCACTCAGAAAGACCTTAAATGGCAGCTCAACAAAAATGATAGTGACAGTCATTCTCTATCTCAACAAAATTCATCTACTAGCTAGAAGCTTTAAGTATTTTGAATTTGATTTGCCTATCTAGACCAAGACAACTGAAGAGGAATAAAGAGAAAGGCCCTTCCTTCCCATATAATCTTGATTAGAATATGGAGAAGCAACTGTTACTACTTCTATAATGGCCAAGACCGTATGATAACCTTTTCTTGATGAAATACTTGTTTTAATCTGTAAAAGATCAGTTTAGTATTCCATCCGTTCAAGTTTACTTGTCACATTTGGAACTGGCACACTCATTAAGAAAACAATAATTGACAAGGCAATTTTACATTATTACCCTTATTAATTGATGTTTAGCATAAGGTCTTGAAAAATGATTTAGGGAATAAGTAATTAATGCTAAGGGTAAAACATGAAGGAAAAAAAATCATTTCTTGATGTTACAAATGACATGGAAAAGCGATCAAGTAAAAGTGTACAGAAGGAATAGTAAATAACAGTACTGAGTAGGTGTTGTGGTGTCTCTTCTTGAAATACTTGATCACAACATGTTACACGAAATATAAACCATAAGATCCACCAGTGAGGAAGCCACTAAAAAGAATGACATTTGACATATGATATTAGCAAAGAGACATGAAGTAACATGATTACTGTTGACTTATGAAATAAAAACGATATACAGACCTCTGCTACAGCAGTGCTTTGACGATGAATTTGTTGCCCAATACCTCTAAGAGTATTGGAAACCCATGAATGAAGTGCTCTGCAACCCAAAACCTAATAATCACCAAAAATAATGATAATAAAGCTTGAAAAGTCCCAAATTAGTAATAATTACAACAAATTCAGCAATTAAACTATGCAATCTTTGAAATAGAGCTACAAGCAGGATTGGCTATATGAATAGGTAGCCCTTGAGCTTATCCAGACTGATATTTTACAAAATAAAAATAAAAAGTACAAGAAGTTTTCTATAACTTTCTTTTGGTGCTAATAGGACCTCATTTGTTGCACTTAATGAAGATCTGAATCTAAATAGTTCAGACTTCAGACCATTATGTGCATCAAGATTTAAGTACTTATGGTCTGAATAGGTATTAATCATTGAGATGGTGAACAAAGTCTTAGGCCTTGTTTGTTTGCACTTAACAAATATTTCAATCTTAATCATTCAGATCTTAGTCATTAAATCTGTTTGCTTTCAAGGTTTGAACCTTACTCATTAAGTGTGTTTGTTTTTTAGTTTTACAACCACTTGATGAGTTTATATGATTAAGCGTTATCAAGGTGAAAAGCACAAAAACAATAAGTCATCGGGCCTTTAAATGCAAAGCGCAAATAAGCCATGGGCTTTAATGAAAAAAGGTGCAAAACGAGAAACAAATACAAATATATATGTTTAGTTCAAGACAAATATATGACCAAAGAAATAGAAAAAAAGATTATGCTAAAATGAAATATCAAAAGAGTAACAAGTCATATTTCTACAATTTTGAATAAATAGAAAATCAAAATTGAATACTCAATCATGAATAAATGTAGGAAAATACCCTCTCTTTCTTTTTCTATATTGTAAACAGAAGAGTCTATACCAGTAAAATAAAAAGAAATAACAAAGGGAAAAAAAAACAACAATAGCACCCTAATGATAGAACAAAAAAATGGTTATAGCTCTATTCTTCTCAAAACTTCCTACAGACCATGCTGGGATCTTATCCATTTGTAGATAGAGCTTCGATAGCAGCTAGGTCTGGAGGGAAATTATGAGCATTACGTTCATGCATAACTTCCATACCAAGGCTCAAACGCTAGGATTCGTCTATCTTAGAATAAGTTGGCTTGTTAGATCTATACAAACTAGGAGTCATTTAGTTGGCTTCTCAATCGTTAGAGCGAACTTTCTTATTCTTGTAAGCTCGTCTTGTCCTATCTATGCTCACTACCTCATTGTCTGACATGCAGTTACCCTCATCTTTCTCTTTCAGAAGAACCTACTTTCAACCATGGTTCACGTCACTATCATGCTTGGTCTATTCACTACTCTCTTTTCAGATATTATTGTGTGTGTGTAACGTAAGTCTACCCTTTAATTGGACTTTATCCAGATCCTTTGACATCCGCTCATCTTACTTCCCGTTCTGGTAGGTTGGTGGTGCATGATGATTCATGGAGGCTGGTCCTACAGCCTGTGAAGGAGACCACCTGCATGCTCGAAAGGAATAATGACTGTCCTGTAGAACTGACCTAGTCGTTCATCACGGAGCCAGTCATTATGCAAAATTAAATACGATCTCTTTCCATACCTCACAAGCAGCAGCTAGTTCTAGGCTCCATTTGGAAGCCTCGTGAATAATCTCAATACCTTACCGAGCAAGATCACGGATTGTTTAGTGTCACTTCTTTAGAAGAAGCTCACTGGCAAGGAAAAGTTTGCCTTGGTACCTTGATGATGACATTGAAGTGCACATAAAGTGAGCCTCGCTTCTGGGCTTACTATAACAAAGTCTTAATATCATTAAGATGTATATTTAAGACTTTCTACAAAGATGAGCTTTAACTGCAACTCCATTTATTTTTACCCACCACCCATAACTACCATTTCAGCCACAACAATCACCACCGTCAATGAGCATCACCTGCTATCCACAATCACCATCCTCAGCCCAAATGCTACCACCACTACCAGGAATCATTAAAATCAATTGTCATCATCATTAGCCATTATTTGCAATCATCACCACCAATCATTATTACATCCACTAATCACTTTTGATAATTACCATCATTAGACATTATATATTGCTAACAGCCATCATTATTTACCACTACCATTAGCTATCAGTATCATCTCACTACTAATTATCAGCCGCCACGAACAACCATGGTTACCATTACTGTCAACCACTATATCATAAGATACTACCCCCAACCACCATCATCAGTCAACATCATTCCAAATCAACACACCCAATCACCATCATTAGTCATCACCACGATCAATTTCAATATAAAAATTTTAAAATATTTTACTAATATAGTATTTTATTTGAATTTTGAATTATTTATTTTTAAACAAAAATAAATTTTATACATTTAGATGTTTAAAAAACAATCATTTCTAACTATTTATTTTTCGGATCTTAATAAACATTTTAACATCTAGATATGCATTCTAATTCAGATGTCTTAATCTTAATGAAAACAGATGCGGCTTATATACCATTAAGGAGTAATTTTGTGCGGATGCTTTCTAGCACCACTATATCTAAACTAACCCGCCATCGCTAATTACCACCTCTATCATCACAACCAATGCCACCATTTTCAACCACTATTACTGTCGCCGACTACTAGCCACCACCATTGCCACCCATCTCTTCTACCAACTACCATTAGCAACCACCATTATTGTCAACAAATACTAGTTGTTAGACTCCACCACACCTATCACTTCCATCATTACAAGTGTATTCACTGCACCCCCACCCCCATAATTAGCGCCACCGCCATTACCACAACCAATCACTACCACTATTGAGGTCCATCTCTATTACCAACCACCTCCAACATCATAACTAGCGTTGTCGCCGACTACTACCAACACATCATCAACCACCAAACATTCTTCAGCCACCACCAACTACTAACATCAATCAACTTCACCATTACCACTACCAACAACTACCTCCACCACCTACAACCACGATAACAACTATCACAACTACCATTACTAGCCACTAACATCAACCATTACCTCCATCACCACGACAAACCATTTCTACCATAACTGACAAGCAGAAATGAAATATTTTTTGCTAAAATTTAATTACTTTACATTTGATTTGTATTTTATTATGTTTACAAATAAATAAATTATGCACTTTCAATTTGAAAAACAAACCATCATAATCATTCAGTGTTTAGATCCAGACAACATTTTTACCATTCAAATTCAGAGGCCTTGATCTTATTGAAACCAAATATGGTCTAAAAGACTCCTAGAAAGAATAGGACCTAAAGTAAATGTACTGGCATGAAAAGAACACATTCCCAACTAATTGATCTCGCCTAATAGATCATATACTTCCATTGTGCCCTACTAAAGTCTAAATTCATAGAATGAAATGGACCTAGGTATAGCATAAACCAGTGATAGAGAGGCAATCCCAACTAATTTGGAATTGAGGCATTGTTAATTGATTGGGAAGCAGATGGATTTCCTCGCA
This sequence comes from Solanum ossicruentum, assembly GCA_025774065.1. Taxonomy (NCBI): domain Eukaryota; kingdom Viridiplantae; phylum Streptophyta; class Magnoliopsida; order Solanales; family Solanaceae; genus Solanum; species Solanum ossicruentum. Next base: position 23,204,206 of record JAOTQR010000086.1, on the reverse strand, counting down.
AAATAGTAAGGCACTGTTTGGGAGTTTATGGAAGTAAGGTGGGTGATGAGACTAGAGAAGGCTGTACATGGAGGTTGGAAGAAAGGCCAGTTTGCTTGCATTTCGCTAGAGTAATCCTAAGAGGGAAAAAATGAAACTTGAAAGGTTTATGGAGGAGTGGAGAAAGAAAGTTCCAGAAGGGATGAATGGAAGTCTTGATGCGCTAGAAGGAGAAGTCTTAACTGAAAAGCTCGGGATAGAGACTCGGATTTATGCTTTTAGTGTTTCTTCAGTGCCAGCTGAACGGTTTTCAAAACTATTCCAGGAGAAGCCAAAGTGGGAATGGAAAGAATTGGAGCCATTTGTCAGGTTAGGTTTTACATTTCTTTGCCTATGATTTCAATCTTGTTTGTTTCATCGTACTTGATGCTTGAAACATGATATGCTCCATTTCTGCTACTTTTATGAATGTTTAGGGATCTGAAGGTACCGGGACTTTCTTCAGAAGGTTTACTACTAAAGTACAATGGAAGAAGTCAACCAAGCGCGGATGCAGAACCAATTTTTAGTGCCAGATAATCTGTATGCCGGCATTATTTCCCTATACATGTTCCACAATTTGTATGGCTTACTAGACTTGTAAAAGGAAGGAGAACTTGATTTTGGAATTTGTTAACATCAAATTCAACCGAAAATTCAACAAATGAGAAATTTCTCGAACAAGTGACTTACCTTAGAGGACTTCTCTGGGAGAAGAATACCGGCAGTTGTTTTAGCAGGAGCTGTAATTTTCTCAATCAAAACCCTGTTCAATGTTGGGATCAAACGTTTCGCCATTGCTGCTGCTTCTGCTGCTGCTTGAACAAGAGGAATTTGCTTTTCTGCTGTGTGTGGAAGGAGGAGAAATTCAAGAATTGAGTGGAAAAAAGTCCATAAACCCTCTTTTTCTGCTATTGGGCCTATTCATGGCCCATTTGATTAACTCGACCCATTTTAATTCTTCAATTTTCACTATCCGAAAAATTATGAAAAAATTTGTTAAAATATATTTTGTATTTTAAAGCTATAATATGGGGTATTAGTCGTATTTTATTAGTAAATAATTTATTATCAAAATAAATAAAGGATTTTTTTAAAAATGATAATTGAATGAACTAGAGTATATAACTCATTATTTAGGTCATTTTCATTTGATTTGTCTCAGTCCATATATATTTGGACAAGTCATTTTTATCAACTCATTCGATTTAAAAATTGCACAAATTGGGCAAGCATTAAGGCAAATGTTATCTTCCTCCTCTTCTAGTCTTTTTTACACTGTTTGATCATATTTCATAATTAAGTCAGATTTTTTTTAGTGCATGACTTTTTGATCATACGATCTTATTCATTTTTTTTGTTTTATGTAAGATAATATTATTCAATTGTGTGTGACATAGGTTTCTATTTTCTCAAGTCTTCTTTTCTTTTATTGTTTGTAATGATTTAATTGTGCTAGCGATTGAGTTAAAATCATTTCAATTATCTTAAGATCCATCTTTAATGTAATTTTTCTAAGCCTGTATATTAATGTAAATTTGCTAAGCTTGTATATTTTGTCACTCAATTTAGACGCATTCAATTTGTGCTATAAAAATGTCAAAATATCTCAACAATTCCATTATCCTAATGTTATCAAATGAACTCTTCAAGCTTGATGTACTTTCAAAAAAATTGAAACTTCACTATTAACATTATGATATTTTTTAACTAATATAAATCAGAAGAGTGGGAAGAGTACGTGAGGAAAGAAAAAAAGTTATATGATCGACAAATCAGAAAAATAACAAGGTAAAATACATATCGTGTTTCTTTATTTTTAAAAATACATATTCTTTAAAAAATAAATATAAAATAGGTATCTTGTAGATTATAAACTCAATTGAATTTTTTTTTAAAAAAAAAACAACTCTAAAAGACCATTTATATATATATAATTTCTTTTCTTAAAAAATCCCTTTTCCTATAGGCTAACCAAAAAAAATTTTACCATCCTCTCAATCACACCAGATTTCTTCTCTCTTACCTTTATCGATCAAAAGATTCGTCGGCGACTGAAATCGAAGCTCCACTTTCCCGACCCGACCCGAACCTACCCTACAATTCTCCATAGCTACGTATCTGCATTTCACACACAGATACAACGATCTATCAAAGAGGAGTGAATGTGAACGGAGAACAATCTATCTGCATTGTTCATAAAAGGTGGGGACTTTAATTTTTTTCAAATTATTTTCTTATATGTTCATGATTTAGATCTTCGTGTGTGTTAATTTAATTGTTGATTGATTTGATTTTGTTTTAGAAGAAACTGAAAAGGGATTAAAGTTTGTATTTTTTGGCAGAGAATTGCGAAATAAAGACTTCGTATCGAAATGCTGTGTTAATAATGCTGCCATTTTGGGGCTAGCGTGGTGATAATTTAAATATTTATTCTGTTGTTTTTTGGTAATTGAATTGGCTTTGTTGTAGAAGATGTTGAAAATGAATTAAAGTTTATACCTTTCAATTAAGAATTGTGAAATAGAGTAAAGCACAAGACTTGATTTGGATATGTTGTTTTCTTTGTGTTAAGCTATGGAAAAATTGGTGCTTTCTTTTGGCTGTGATGCTGCCATTTGACACTGTCTTTGGGAAAATTAGCTTTAGGTTAGGAATCTCTCAAATGAGCTTCAATCATTTTTTCAAAAAAAATTTGTGCTTTTCTGCTATATTTTAGTCTGCTCCTAATTATATATTGCTCTTTGGGTAAAATAGTTGATACACCAGCAAATAGGTTCATTTTCATAATACTTCTGCTTATGAGATGTTGATTCACCAGAAAATGGTTTCGTAGCATAAAAAGATTAATTCCAAAGCTTGTATTCAAGGTTGAAGAAGTCCCATACCTCATGTGTTTGTGGCCTTGTGACAGATAACAAAAATCATGTAGTTTCTTCCAGAATGAAACGGAAAATTCAAGGAGACAATACAAGAAGACAATGAATGGAGTATGCGACATGTGATATGCACAATTTGACATTGTGAATTGTTAAGCCAAATTCTCATGAATAACTTGAGAGGCGAGATATAAAATAATGTTTTAGATTGAAAAGTCTAATGCTTAGATTCTTGTGACTGTATGCATGGGTCTCTTATCCCATTTATTGTCATCGTTTTTAGAGGTTTAAAGAGTTGATAGAAGTTTAGTTAAATTTGAATATTTCCAGCATTTTGATTTAATGAAGTACATTTATATTTGATTGCTTGAGTAGTTAAGTTGACGTGATTCTTTTTTTTTAGTTTCCGTCATTTAGTTTCAAGAGCCCAGACTGTGAAAGTTGTGACTAAAATCTTGATGGTTGTCATCTGAATGTCCCAGATGTTCTTCACTTCACACATGCACAAAAGCTCATTTGTGTTGTAGTGGAAGAACAGCCGCAACTCACAAGTATATCCTCTGCTTGGAGTGCGCATTGAAAAATGAAAGGCGGAAATGGTGGTAGACTTTTGGGAGGAAAGTTCTCCTTCCTTCTGTCTGGTCTCTTATTTACAACCATATTTCTTTGGTGTTGGGAGAAGAATCCACTTCTTGTTAGCTTACTAACAGCACAAGATCAGTTCATAATGCAGCCCTCAGGTTTGTACTTGATTGAAAACTTGTGAGCATTAATAATATGACAAAGTAGTATTCTTCACTATATTAATCCTTTTGCATGTTTGGAAGAAAAAGAATTTACACCAAAACAAAGAAGATCATAGGAACTTAAAAGTCAAGATATCTTGTATTTTTTTACAGTCAACTTTTATCTTGTCTTGCACCTATAGTTCTGTATCAAATCAAGCATTTATCCATACTCTATAGTTATGTCTTATTCAAATGGGACGCTTTGATGGGAGGGTATTTATGTAGTCGTCTAGTGATATTAGAATAGTAACTGACCCTTTTCTTATGCTTTATAAATAATCAAAGAAAATATTATAAGATAATGTTGTTTGTTCTAATTGACCACTAACGATCCACTCCCACCTTGATCGTGCAAGTCTGTTTCTTGATAATCCTCATTCTCCCTCTAATTTAATTTTTTTATTTGAATAAGATGCCATGATAGGAGAGGGCGATGATTAGATGGAATACTCATGTTGAAACTTCATTCCTTCATGTATGCCATTGATATGATGTTATTAATGGATTATATGGGAGTAGTGGGCGATTGAGCTTAGCAGTTAGTACCATAATTAATTATCGTTCTTAGCCTGTCATTTCATCTGAACAATATTTTGCTCATCTTTTCCAACATAGATATGATGGATTTGACCGCATTTACATGCCTATCTGATCATTTTGATAGATATTTTTACTTAGCATATTACCTATTCTTCTGGTACAACATACTGCCAGAATTGAGTTGATTTTTACCGTAACTCCAATTTGGATATCTTCATACAAAAAAATCTAGTGACTATTGTTGGTTCTACTTAAGTAAATGCCAGAACAAAAATTAGTTATAGGAGAGGAGAAATTAAAAAAACAGGGCAACAGGTATAACTTTTGCCAAGGAACAATTCTTTTCAAACTTCTTAAAGCCCTCTATTGTCCAGTACATGGACTGGTCTTTTTTTTCGAAAAAGTCTTGCGAGAAACTGTTTGCATCTTCTTGGACTTGACTTTGCTGTTTCTAAATCTATAATCTTTATGACTTTATTTGCCTCTTTTCCTCCTGTTTAGTGTTTATAGCACCATTGAGTGATGTTATGTAGTCTGGCTTATATCGTATAAGTAAGGTAGTGATCAATAAATTGTTTTCGAAGTATTCACTGCTATCTCCATTTTTTTCGTATTTCTTATTGTAGAGATTCCAGTGGATGAATCTGAACTATCATTGAGAGTGAGCAAACAAATAATGGATGAGCATTCACATTCACATTCACATTCACATTCACAAATAGCAGAAGGCGTAATAGAGGAAAATATGCTGGAAGTATCTGATAGTTTTTTTGAAAATGTCACAGTCACGCCTTCCACTAAAAGGCCAGATGATAAAAATATAATGACTTCCCACTTAGTGAGAAAAGGTAACGTTTCTGTTTGTTTTCCATTATATTCAAAATTGATACAGTAAGGACTTTTTGCTTTTCCCTTTGGCCCTTTCCTTTTCCTTTGCCTTGATGGATTGCTATAAAGCACATTATTAATTTAGAAAATGGTTAAAGAGCCGACTTTTAGAAACTTCTGATTTTGTACCATTGCATCATAAAAAATTATGTGCGTCAGCTGGTTAGTCCTAAATGAATCCAGAATAATCTTAGCAGAAGGAATTCTCTACTAGCCAACAGATGCTACATGTGCTTTCCAACACAGAGACAATCCACCGTTACCCAGTTGCAACAGACATTTGGAACATGTTTCTAATTCTTTGTCGACTGAAATGTTCTATGCCGCATACAGTCAGAGATGCTTATGAATCCTGGGCTTCGAGGAAAGTTGATAAAGCCATCAAGATCATCTGAATCATGGTGCTTGCTTGCATTTCCTGGTGCATTTAGACTGAAAGGAATCATAGATATTTTGATGGAGTATCAACTCCGAGAGGCTCCTTAGAAGCTGGGTGTTTGGCTAGCCTTTTTTAGTTTTGAAAATCATTCCCAAGTCTGAGTCGTTTGTGTTTCAGAGCTGACATCTTCGCTCTTTTATAATTTCCGCATCTTCTTGGTGCCTTTTAATGGTATTTCACTTATTTCATAACTAAAAAAAAAAACTGCTGCTCGAGTCTTTAACGCTCTTTCAGTTTGGTTTTGACCAATATGTTTGCTGAGTTTTACAATCTATGAGACTTGTCAAGTATAGTTCTCATATTGGCTTGAATATATTGATTTGAGGGGTGAGAGAAAGTTCTGGCAAAATCTTTCTCTGTTGTATATCCGAGTTGGCTAATTTAGTGGTTACATTTGACGTTTCATCTGAAAGATTAAACAAGTAATATTGTACCCTCATGTTCCTATTCGTTTTCTTCAGCTTGCAATTTTGGTAAAGGCAGGTGGATTGCAGACAGACGACGACCACTATACTCTGGGTTTAAATGTAAGCAATGGTTATCAGATATGTGGGCTTGCAGACTGACCCAACGTACTGACTTTTCCTATGAGGGATATCGATGGCAACCAGAAAATTGTGAGATGCCAGAGTTTAACAGTTCAGAATTCTTGAGAAGGTATTCATCTATTATTTATACCTCTTTTTCTTAATCAATGCAAATCTTTGACTCGGTTGTAGTAGAGAGAGGTGGTGAAGTATATGAGTGATGCATTATTCTGGTTGGCTCGCTGAAGTTTGAATTTAGTTGCTAAGTTTGGATATCATCACACACTGAATCTGATATTCAGAAGAGGCAGTTCTGCAGCCAAGATTGTGGTCCCTGGTGTGCTATGAGATAGATAGAAATGAACATAGTAAGAGGTATTGCAAAGAGATGAGATATTCAAAGGCAAACCTGAACCAATTTTATTCAGCACATTTCACATTTACTGCTTCAACCCTTTAATGTAACTTTATTTCAGAATGCAGGACAAAACTATTGCTTTTATTGGAGATTCACTTGGTAGACAGCAATTCCAGTCTCTCATGTGTATGGCTACTGGTGGTGAGGAGATGCCTGAAGTTGAAAATGTAGGATGGAAGTATGGCTTGGTCAAACCACGTGGAGCTGTACGCCCTGATGGATGGGCTTACAGGTTTCCAAACACAAACACCACAATTTTGTATTACTGGTCAGCAAGTCTTTGTGGTATAGAGCCCTTCAATGTGACGGATCCTGCCACAAAATCTGCCATGAACTTGGATCAGCCTCCTGCTTTTCTGAGGAAATATCTTGATCAATTTGATGTTGTGGTGCTGAATACAGGTCATCACTGGAACAGAGGAAAGCTTAATGCAAATCGATGGGTGATGCATGTAAATAGAAAGCCTGTTGTAAACAGGAAGCTTGCAGAAATAGGAAATGCTAAAAACTTCACAGTTCATAGTATTTCCAGATGGCTTGATTATCAAATAGCTTTACGTCCACAGCTTAAGGCTTTCTTTCGGACCATATCACCCAGACATTTCTCCAATGGGGACTGGAATACTGGAGGTCGCTGTGACAATACTATTCCACTTACTAAAGGAAATGAAGTCCAGCAAGAGGAATCAAGTGATCCGGTTATCGGAGATGCTGTGAAGGGTACAAAGCTTAAGTTATTGGACGTAACAGCTATTTCTGAATTAAGGGATGAGGGTCATATATCTCATTACAGTTTAAAAGCATCAGAAGGTATAAACGACTGCTTGCACTGGTGCCTACCCGGCATCCCTGACACGTGGAACGAACTCTTGTATGCACAACTGTAGTGTCTATAGAATCTGCTGCAAAAGCATGAAGCTCATCCAACCTGACCAATGTTGATGACCTGTCACTCGTGCATGGTCCAGTTCATCTTGTTTGCTTGTGTATTCTATTTTATTCTTTTTGTAAGTAGAGTTATGCATATACCAGGAAAGAGAAACAGTTATTCCCAAGTCAAATCAGACATAAAACAAGATGCAAATGCAATGCATTATATGGGCCAAAATGCTTCATCTGGAGAGAATACTGAAGCTGCTGCAGTACTTGAACGACGTCCCTGACATTTCTTGTGAAAAGGTTCTTCCTCTGTAGGTTTATTCATCAGAATATTAGGGATTCTTTGTTTGAAGCTCTTCAAGTCTGTCCATCAGTTTTGGGATTTATACCAATTGCATATATTCATTTACAGTTGTTCTTTAGAGTTCTAGTCTTGATAGATTCAGTGTAGTAACAACATTATGATTCATTATTCATCAATTCATATCTATAGTCCGTTGCTAAAGTATTTTTGGGATTTCACTGGGCATGTTATTGTTGTTGTGTTGCTAAACTATTTTTGGGCTTCCATTCAAAGCTTTCGTTCTCCTTCCGACCTTCCGACACCAAGCATGTGTCAGACTCTACACATCGCGTTACTCTTGTTTAGCTGATAAACAGATGTTACACACTGGTATGTGCCACTTCCCTAGTTGAATCTTACCGGACTAAATTACTAAGTGTTACAATTGACAATTGCTCGAGGATACTATTATAGAGAGGTCGGACTGTAATATATATGAAATGAAGTAAAGAAATTTAGTCTTACTGGAAATATATCATGGGGGTCAATGAAGAAAAGGTAAGTCATCCATGTCTTCTGAGTCTATTCAAATCAATTGACTTCCAAGTTATTTAAGCTTCCTAGTTTTGACTTCTCAGAGCAACTTTGTGACTTCATTCAAATTACTTTTTCTTCATTCACCATTTTTCCACCACTAAATTCTGATTTTCCACTGCTCTTTGTTCTTGAAAGAACAACAAGGCCTCATTTTCATGTATACTTCTTTCTTAACAGTAAAATGCGCTTTTCGTTTTACAACTATGACATAAGATCATTCAGAATGATGGAAGAGAGTTCTGGTAGATTGATGATAATATAAAAATAACAAACTGTTGATACTCCAGATTTGATATACAAGATTGATGGTTAGTGTAAAGATAATCAAACTATTGATGAAAGATTATTGCAAGTGCTGTTGACTTTCTTTTTCCTGTGGGCATCATTGCATTACCATATAATTGATTGTAAATAATTTACAAGACCACAGAGACAATTACAGAACTTCTGATGAAGTATTGCATGCATATTTTCACCTTTATTTTTCTAAATTCTGGTGCCTAATGTGTTGTATTCTTCTATTTGTTCTTTTTGCTTCTGCTAAACTAAAAAAAGCATCCTCTCGGTTTCCTTTCTGTGCAATTGCTTTCAACCAGCCTGCAAATATCAGGTGACACAAGTTAAATTCAATAAAACACATGCTGTGTGATCTATAGGTCACGGTTTGAGCCATGAAAAATGTGTTTGTGTCAGGGTAGGCTACATACATTCCAACCCCTTGCGGTGCAGCCTTTACGGGATGCTTCTTGAACTAGGCTGTCCTTTTTTCTACTGACTTCCTATTCTCTAGGGGGAAAGAATTGAAATTTTACCTGCTTTTGCTGCTGCTGTTGGTACTCATGCTTTTCTTGATGCTTCTACTATACTTGTTCTCTTTTATAACAACACACATAATCCTCCACCACTCCTTATTCACAAATTTCTCTGATTCATCAACCGATTTTTTCGATGAAACTTTTGAGCAGTTCTTTGTCTTTAGTTTTTTCTTGCTACCTATAGAAGAAGGGAGGAATATTTTCAGTAAGAAAACCCCACTATCCATGCTTTCACTTCTCGATATTTGACTCCTCTTCAAAGTTTTTCTCTGTTGTGGCATTCTAGCCTTTTCATTTTTCCTTTCTACTGTTGTAGCCTGTTGGCACTCTTCTGTACTTTGTTGATCATCAACAATATCTTTCAATGACAGTTCAAAAGATGACTCTGGCAAGTCTTGAACCATTTCCATGAGGTGCTTCCTACCATTCTTGATCACCTGCAGACGTCGACGGAACATATAATCAATAGGTTCAACCGACTCAAATATAAAGGCCAAACACGATAAATTTAAATCTTGAATCTGACTCTAACTCTGATCACCTGTAACCTTGATTCCGGAAAAGGATGACCAAAATAGTCATAGCATGGAGCAGATCTTTGATTTTTGGTATCCCATAATTCCCTTTGAGTCCTCCATAAAGGTGGAGAACAAGGAAAGTTGTCATTTGTGAAATCTTCACAAGTTTGAAACTCTATATCATCACTTTCTTCTTGTTTTTGTTCATTGCATGGTTGAAGTGTTGTTGATAATTTGCTGTTTTGATTGTAAACACGTTTTGTTTCAAGAAAAGGGTTTAAAGTCACATGATCTTGTTTCATGGCTCTAATTTGAATTCAAGAATGATTTAAAATTTGGATTAGAATAACAAATTGCAAGTCTAATTTGTTTGGAGTTCAAGAAACAAGATTTGTGGCTATATGTATAATGGGATGCAAAAGACTTGGTCAATGCCATTTTTCCACAAGAAAAAATGTGTCTCATTTTCCAAAGTCTACCACTTGTGACTTAAAAGTCTTTCTAGAAGTCAAAAACTCTATTCCTTCATGGAATGAATTGGCCTCTTCCTTTTTTGTTCTTGTGTGTTTGTAGAATTTAATGATATGTAGGTGATGGTTTTAAATAAGGAATACATATAATATCTTAGGCAAATCCTACATGTGAGAGAATAGTGAGGTCACATGATACTCATGTTTCTGGAGCACTTGATGATAGCGTCGCCCAAGAAATAAATTTATGAGATTTGTTAGATCAAAGCAGATAATACGTGTCATGTGCTTGAACTGTTGTCAATTTGTTTCTCGATTGGTGTAAGGTCTTTCACAAGCTAGATTCACTTTGACGAAAAGTTTAATCAAGTCCCAATATCTACATTAATACTATATTAATGTATTACATGAATTAAAACTACAAGATTGAAATACATATAAGTATAATAAATGATAATAAATGTAAAAATATTCATGTTATGTATTCACCAATGACTGAATGTTATTGAAAGATTGACTTGTAATTGACTCTGTTGTATTATTCTTTATTGACTTCAAACAATTTTTATACTTTATATACATATAACTTGTATGCAATTTCCTCTCTAAACTTTTGACTGATTTGTCAAAAGTATATATTTTCATGGTTTTTTTTCAAGTTGAATATACTAGAAACAACCTTTTTATCTTCAAGATAGAGCACTAGGGAAAAAATCAGCGTACATACTATCTACTTCACATATTATTTTATAAGATAACATTGAATATGTTAATGTTATATTTTTATATTTCTAGTTTTCCCTTATAATTATGCGGTTAATATATAACTAGAAACTTTTTATCATATTGGAAAATACATTAGTAATATGAACTCCATATTGTGTGTGTGTATATATATATAAACATATATAAAATTTTCTGTGAATATATTAACAATTGAAAGAAGTACAAGAACTGTCTTTCTTCTGTATACAGTATATCTTAAACTCTCTTTGTTGGGCCTGAGCTTAACAGTAAGCCCAATATATATGTCTTATCAGATTTGGGTCACCATTTTTCAACTTATGGGCCAATTTTATGGGCGAAATGCTCAAATAGTCGATTTTGGTACTACTATTTGAAAAATAGTCAAAATTTATAGAAATATTTAAAATTTAGCCGTATCAAAATTGACTTCAAACTCACGAGGTTAAAGTTGGAATTTTCGAGTTTGAAATTGAAGAATTTAGATGGTCATGTTCGAATTTGGACTTTGTGAATGCTTAACTTCAGACCTCAAGAGAGTTCAAGACCATATTTGAGGAAGGCTAAAATAAGATAGAGATATTATACAACAACAACAACATTACTTCAATGCCTCAAAAGCTCCCGTCCATTGCGGGGTAAGGGGGGTCGGATGTACGCAGCCTGATCCTTATGTTTAAAAATATAGCACGACTGTTTCCGGATGATCTATGATGAGCGTCGCAAGTTGCATTGACTAACTGCTACTTCACAATTGAAAGGAGCGCAAACAGCTTAAAGAGTCATTTTACTTTATTCCATCATACCCTAAAGCCAAAAAATAGTGAATCTTTGGATGATTGATGAAAAGGATAGAGATATTATAATTTCGTAAAAAAATTTAATCTTCAATATACATGGAAATTGAGGATTTTTTTATTAAAATGGCAAGATATACTAGTCCTGTTAAGATATTTAGTTAGTTGCTCAATTTATTAATGTCTATGATGCATTTCATAGCATTAAATGAATAAAATACATTGCAAACTATCCCTTATGATCTTTCAAAATAAATTTTCTGTCTCCGCGAAACAGGTTTAAGATCAACGTGTACTTTATTGTTTTCAAACATCACATATTAAATTACACTACTATATTATTGTGTTCAGCAAAATTCACCACGTCTAACTTCACATATATTATGATATGTATAAAAAGCAGATCACCGACTTTAAATTAAGTTCTCCATTTATTAATGGAATAAGGAATTATACAAAAAGAAACTAAAAATGGTGGCTATAAACACACTTGTGATAGCACTTTTGGAAATTTGGAACCAAATACCATATCTAAGATGCTATAGGAAGAGGATAAATGCCTAACTTTTCATATACTTAATTTTAATTTTTAATATACAACATTATACATTACTTTTAGGTCATGATGTCTAGAAAAATGTATTGTCAAAATCTCCAAAACCTTTTTCTTTTTTCTTAACATAAGCTTTTAGGAGAAGCTTTTTCTTACTTTTTTTTCCTCTATTATTTTTTTTTTAAATTCTTTAGCATTAGAAAATAAAAGCTTTAACAAATAAGAAGAGGAGAGAGACTAGCTAGTATTAAAAAATGCATAAAGTTATTTTTTATTGATATAAAACATGTGAAATTTTGATAATTTGTTGAAAAAATATTTAATTTCAACAAATCGCAAACTCCCATATTTATCATCATTTTAATTATTTTTATGCTAACATTTTGAATATGAGAAAAGAAAATGATCAATAATTTGATTGGCTTCCTCCTTTTGGCTAAAGTATATTTGATATGATGAAAAATATATTTAAAAAAAAAATTGGTAAAATTATTTTTGGGCATTTGATATATATAAGCTACCTCATCTTTGTTGGATTATCATATCTTTTATTTGTGTATTTATGAAAATTGACAAAGTGGAGAAACAATCATGTCTTTTTTCAATTATTCTTCCATTATCCAATCTTATGGTAAAATTTAAGTGGAATAGGATAAAAAAGATGATGAATAATTGTATTAAAGTTGTCTTTTATAAAAATTTAAAAAAAGGGACCAACTTTTTCATATTTCATTCAAAGCAAAACATTATGAAAACATTGCCTATATCATCTTTGAACCTTTTGAAAAGTTTTATTAACAAATTATAACACATTTATCAGCAAGTTACAAAGTTGTACCATTAGAAGTATAAACAGTACTAATAAAATGACAAGAAAATTAGAAAACAACCAAAAAATATTAGAGGTTATTGTAATGGTTTATTAAGAGCAAGAAAATCTTTTTTATTCCAAAGGAAAAAAAAACTAAAATAGTTAATCCACAACTTATCCCTCTATTGTTGTACAATTTCTTAAGTAATACCCTCAAGTATGTATATAACATTGGACTTGAAATTTTTTAGCGCCAAAAAATACTATTTTGAGATAAAGCGTTCCATACTCACGATTTGGATTCGTGACGTCTGATAAAATATAAAGAAAGCTTTTAGTGATTTAAACTTTTTCACATGCAAGATCAAAAAAAAGTATTCTCCAATAATATTATAATCCTTAGAACAACCCCTTGAATGTTATGATATGATTAATGAAACGATAATTCAGTGCAGGAAGCATGTTATGTGGGGGTGTTAATGGAGAGTTCGGAGAAGAGTCGCATTATAAACATTTGATTGATTTCACACTGACATATAAATGAACAAAGATAACTTTATGATCGCTCCAAAAGACGGAGTGTTGTTTGGCATGATGATTATCCAATAAAAAAGATATTGTTCTCCTTTAAAGAACAGGAGAATATGATCATGCTCATTGATTGCATTTGGGTTCTAAGCATCTGAATATTAAAGTAATAAAGCAAAGAGAACAATGTGTTTTTCCTGTTATTAGTAGTGGCCTTCTCATTCACCACCAACTCATCACCAAGTAGACTCCTTTTTTAGCTCCACTCACCCCCCCCCCCAACCCCTCCTACCCAAAATTGTTCTATTCTTACTTTCTTGAATGCTTAGTGGATCCCACCTTAACACACTTACACTAACCCCCCAATTGCCATTTGAATCTCACCTATTCATCATGTCATCAATTATCAACTATTACTCTTCCTTGTATATCTTACTAATCATTCATTGCACCTTTCAAAGTCCATGCCTATTAGTCCACCAGGTCAGTTTTCTTCCTAACTTCATTAAGATTCATATAGTCGACCTCAACGTAGGCCTAATAGTTATTATAATATTATTTTCTTGATACTTTTTTACTATGTTATGAAGCACTCAAGATTCATATAGTCGACCTCAACGAGGCGTAATAGTTGTTATAATATTGTTTTCTTGATACTTTTTGAGTATGTTGAACAGTGGTTGGCATGGTAGTTAGAGCTCACTTTGCCTTAGCATTCAGTTCTTGCACCTTTGCCATCCCTCAGCTTCTCTTGTACCTTTTTCTATCTATCATTAGAAGTAGCGCGAGTAATATTGTTTCGGACTGAGGCATAATTGTTGTATAGAGTATTGGAAACAAGGAGAAGGATCACTTGGAAGCTCTCCTATGGTTGACAGAGAAAATTCAATGTCCAAAGCCTTTTCGTTCCGAAATTTCCACTTGAACTTGCTGATATTCCTACTGTTCTGCAGCAATGGTCTCTCCTCAAATGATAATGATGTTGAAGGTATGGATTTAAAGGTTTTGGTTACTGAATCCATGAAATTTTCATATCCTTGCTTGTGTTACTATACCATAATAATGTGCTAAAAAATCATATGTTCAGGTCATGCTTTAATTGAGTTGTTGAAGGCTCTGAATGATTCCAACGATAGAATCAGAGATTGGAACATTAATTTTGTGACTCCTTGTTTCAGTTGGTCTCATGTTACATGTAAAAATGGAAATGTCATATCGCTGTAAGACTAGTTTTTTCCTTTCTGTTTTAAGTAAATCAACTGGATGATCTCAACTTGTTTGAAACTAAGACGTAATTACTGTTGTAATCAAACAGGAGCTTAGGTTCTAATGGATTCTCGGGAACACTTTCACAATCGATAACCAAATTGAAATATTTGGTTAGCTTGTAAGTATACTACACTTAGTATTAATGTGTATCCGAGTTGTTTTGAGTTTCATATTATTGGTTGTTCCCTTTTCCTACCTGAAATATTACCATCGTTCAGGTTGGAAAAATGAATGTTGCTAAAATGCTAATGGAACTGTGCAGGGATTTACAGAACAATGATCTATCTGGTGCCTTACCTGATTACCTTAGCAACATCACAAATCTACAGAACTTGAATCTTGCAAACAATAGTTTCAATGGCCCTATTCCACCAGCTTGGGGTCAGCTCTACAATCTTAAACATTTGTAAGTACTTGTTTTTCTTTGTTTCATTGTTCTCTCCTTTTTCCTAAAGTACCAAGGAATGTTGCTCGGACTCTTCAAAAATGGCAATAGAAGCGTGTCAGGTTCTCCAATTTTCAGTTGAATCGAGGCCTATGTTGCTTAAACTCTTCAAAAATACTATAGAATGTGTGTCGGATCCTTCAAAAGCGAAAGCCCGAGCAACATAGAATGAGTGAGTTTCTCATTTATTTCTGGTAACTTGATTAGTTCTTACTTGTTTTATCTCTCCCAGGGACCTGGCCTTCAATGATCTGACTGGAGATATCCCACAGCAGTTGTTTTCAATACCAACATACAAGTAATGTCACCATTTATTCTCTTTCTTTCCAACTTGTTAAGCCTTTTCCATTTTGATTTGAGCTCTAAAAAAAGGGCAACCTAATACACGAAACATCCCATCGTTCACTCAGGGCTCAGGAAAGAGCTGCAACACATGGGGGTGTGACATTGATAGTCTACCCTGGTACAGTTTGAACCCGTGACCTATAGGTCATATAGACATAACTTTACGTTGATTCAACTGATAAAATTTGTTTCTCATGACTGCATTATTCAACTTGAAGCAATTATTATCGACTTAGTTCCTTAACGATCATTCTATACGTAATCAGTTTTTCAGGAACTCATCTTGCTTGTGGCAATAGATTTCAGCAACACTGTGATTCCACATCCTCTGTTCCAGGTTAATAGTCTAGTAAAAAATGCATCTTTTAGTTCTTAGCCAACAAAATGGTAACTGTTAAAGTGATATTCTTTTCAACAGTTTCTAGCAGAAGACCAAAACTTGAGGTTGCTATTACTGGTGCAAGTTGTGGTGCATTCCTCCTTCTGTTAGTTGGGGCTATCGTCACATATCGATGCAATTATAAACGTAAACTCAAACAAGATCAATTTTATGATGTGGAAGGTATATGCTTGTCTTCAACAGAAAAGAGTACATGGTTTTTCTGTACTGAACAAAACAACTTCAAATGCCATCTGTATTTTAGGTGACGTTGAGCATAACATTTCATTAGGACAACTAAGAAGGTTCTCATGGCGCGAAATTCAGATTGCAACGGACAATTTCAGTGAAAGCAACATCATAGGACAAGGAGGCTTTGGTAAAGTTTACAAGGGCTATCTTTCAGACAACACCAAAGTGGCAGTGAAAAGACTCACTGATTACCACAATCCTGGTGGAGAGGCTGCATTTCTGAGGGAAGTGCAGCTGATCAGTGTTGCAGTTCATCGGAATCTCCTACATTTGATTGGGTTCTGCACAACATCCTCCGAGAGAATTCTTGTCTATCCGTTTATGCAGAATCTTAGCGTTGCATATCGTTTAAGAGGTATGCTCTTTATCACTCACAAACCTCTTTTCTGACATTCTTGATAGTGCTATTCAGTTCTGTATTTGTGGTTTTTTCGCTCCTCGTCAGAGTTAAAGCCAGGAGAGAAAGCTCTAGATTGGGCAACGAGGAGACGGATAGCATTTGGAGCAGCACATGGTCTAGAGTACCTACACGAGCATTGCGATCCTAAGATCATTCATAGGGATCTAAAGGCAGCAAACATACTCCTAGATGATAACTTTGAACCTGTTCTTGGAGATTTTGGACTAGCAAAGCTAGTTGATACCAAACTGACTCATATTACAACTCAAGTTCGCGGAACAATGGGACACATTGCTCCAGAATACTTGTCTACTGGTAAATCGTCTGAGAAAACAGATGTCTTTGGATACGGCATCACCCTTTTAGAACTTGTCACAGGGCAACGTGCAATTGATTTTTCGCGGCTGGAAGAAGAGGAAGATGTTTTACTGCTGGATCATGTAAGTCCTACTCCCAACTCTTCTCAGAGTTAGTACCAAATATGTTATATTTCCTTTTTTGCTTCTATTATGACTGTTATCGCGAATAAACCTACAGATCAAGAAACTACTAAGAGAAAAAAGGCTCAGTGACATTGTGGATGGAAACATGAAAACTTATGATCCAAAAGAAGTAGAGACAATCCTTCAAGTTGCATTGCTTTGCACCCAAAGTTCACCCGAGGATCGTCCGAAAATGGCAGAAGTGATCACAATGCTGAAGGGTGTAGGTTTAGCTGAAAGATGGGCAGAATGGGAGCGACTTGAAGAAGTAAGAAATCAACAGTTTTCGCTCATGTCGCGCCAGTTTATGTGGGCTGAAGACTCAACACATGATCAAGAAGCTATACAATTATCTCAAGCAAGATAAACAAATGCAGAGAAATGCATGCATAAATACTACTGCAATAAAATGTAAGAGTAAGTTTAGCTTTTGCTACTGCTAGCTAGCTACGTATCATGTAAGAGTAGTTTAATCCTACATTGCATAAGGCGCAAAGGCGTCTTTTCTTGTTTACAATATGTGTGTGTATATATATATATATCAATATAGAGAAGTAACTCTTACCAAAAAAGACAGCCCAGTGCACAAAACCTCCTGCATACACATAGTCGAGAAAGAAGGTAGACAGACTAATGATATAACAAAGAAACAGCAGAGAAAGAAAGCAGTTAGAAAATACATTAAATTAGAGACCACCTTATATTTATAATAATCCTTGAGAAAAAAAAAGGGCCCCCCTACATTTACATACTACATATAAGACTAGTCACTAAAAACTAAACAGAAAACAACATTCGTAACATCATACAATACTAATTACTAAACTAACAAACAACATTCTTAGGCATACAGTACTAAACATAGAACCTAAGATTTCCAAGGATGGATAATCCAATGTTTCCATTTCACCCTGGATCATCGAAGAACCTCAAGTCCCGGGGAGAATGAAAACACTGGACATGCATCACTACAACATAAAACCCTTTTGACACTTCTAATGTTGCTCGGCTCGTCCAAAAATGCTGGGATGTTTAGCATTTTTTGGAGGACTCGAGCAACATATACAGCTGCTAAAATTCTAATTGGTTGTGTCACTGAGGGATGAAACTGAAGGACCTCCTGCAGCCAGTTTGCCAATAGTCATTGGAGCTGTCAACCTAGATGAACCGTCCCTCGGAGGGGAGAAAACAACTGGAAGATATTCATCAGTGTCGCATACAAACTTCGACTGCGAGAAATGCTTCACCAATTGTTCCTTGCCCTGAAATTCAATCAAATATCATTAAACAAAAAAGCACAAATGAAGTATGTACATAGAAGACTTCAAACTACAAACAAATCCAGTTAGTCAAAATGTGCTAATATTTGGGAGTGAGGAGTAACAAAGCCAGCATTGTCATATCTCTATAGAACCATCTTTAAGTTACCAAACATTTGCAGTTGTGAAAGAGATCAAGAAATGTGAAGTCATTTTTACCTGAATACGAGCCCAAGAAACTTCACAAATCTTCTTCGACGAGTAAATGCCCGTGGGGGTCTTGACACCATCCCATTTGAAGTACCTGAGAACTTTCCTAATCTCTGAAGCAGCACAACCCGACGTGAGATTGACAAAAGCATAGCCCACATTGTTCTTGGTCCTGCATTACCAACACAAAAAAGTTGGAGCAAAAAAGCATTAAGAGACATCACAAACAAAGAAAAATGAACACCTTAAAAGGATTTAATTAACAATATGCTGCTGCAGGCTAGTAAAAAAACACCATTAATTAACAGCATTAAATAACAGTAGTATAAGTATTACTACCTAAAATCAATTGGCAGATAGAGGAAATCATACTCCCAATGATTCACAGTGCAGTAATGATCAAGAAAAAGCATGAATGGCTCTCTCCTGTTAAATAAAATCCATTCAAAAAGAGTTATACTTTTTTGTCAGAAACTAACAGATTCATAAATATGCATATACCAAACTTAACAAAAAGAGGAGATAATTAATAATGGAAGAAAGCACACAAAAATTGCATTTAATAACCTAAACAATCATATATGATGAATACTAATGCTATATATGATCATTTCAAGAACAAGAATGACCAAAGGTAATTGCAAAACCAAAAATGACCCATAATAGATAGATAGTAGTACCTGTTTTCAAATTTCAATTTCAACATGCAAACAAAAAGACAAATACTAATAAATGAAGCAACATATTTCAGTAACAAGTAAATGAAAGGGCAAGTTAAAAAAACTAGCAACCCATAACAGATTTAATGCATTCATATCTCAGTTTCAATTTCCAACATGCAAAAAATGATACGGTGAAATATTACATCATTTCAAGAACAAGTACATGACAGATACAAGTGCAACTTAAGAAACAACATTAGAAAATTTCATGAAGAACAAGTGCAAAAGACAAAACTGACCCATAGTTGATTTTTTTCATATAAAGCTCAATTACTACATGCAAAAACCCAACTAACATGGTTGAAGAACAGCTTCAAAATGTCTAAAGACTTGATCTTTATGTAAAAGAGACAAGCATATCACAGACCTGAACTGATTGGGTATGTTTCTAATCATCACAGTAGTTTTTTTCCTACTGAAAAAAGGAGGAGGAGATATGCATGGAGGGATTTCTTTATGGGCTTTCCTCATTAAAAAACCTTTTGTCTTCCAACCTCTTTCAGTATCACTCATCAACCTAGGTGGCAAAAGGGGTTTCTTGTTTTTCCAGTTTTTCTTCATCCCAACACTAAAGATCTCGTCTTTATCAATAAAAGACTGATCTTGATATTTAACTTTCTCAACCCACATCCAGTTCTTTTTCATCCCATCACTAAAAATCTCACCTTTATCAGAAAAAGACTGATTTTGAGGTGTTTTATCAAGAAGATAAACATCTTTGTGAATCCAATAAACAGGAATATTTTGTTGTTGATAGTAGTAATACCACCCCAAATGATGATATTGAGGATGTGAACCATGAAATGGCAGTACTGGTGGCTGATAGACAACAAGTTCATTGCCTTGGGGAACAAAAGGGACTACAGTTTTATCATTACCACTTGGTTTAAACTTTTCTGCATTAGGATTCAGTGCTTTTTGAGTAGAACTTGCTGCTGCCATAGCTACAACAGAGAGTAAAAAAATGAAATGGAAAAGGGCACCTTTTGTGTTAGCTATATACTACTCCCTAATACACGCGATGTGCTTCGATTTTATTTTGTAAATTATTGATTTAATTTATTAATTTTTATTTTAAATTAATAAAAAATTATTAGAATAATTTTTTATCGATTTTAAATTCTTAACAATTCAACTTTTTATTTATCCGATAAAAAGAATAATAAAAATTTACACTAATAAAAAACAAATGGAATACAAAAATTGTATTTATAAATTCTACCTCTATAAAGTAGCGGTAAGGTCTGCGTACAATCTGCCCTCCCCAGATGTTGTTGTTGTTTTAAAGATTAAAATATGTAAAATATTATTATAATATTATATTATTATTAAATTATTAATTATTATGATTTATTGATTTGGTGGAAGGATGAGATACAAAGAGAAAATCTTTCATGTGTTTCTCTAAAAAGGTAATGAGTAGAGTATGTAGTAGACCGGTAGTATCACAAACATAGGGTCATGGAAAACCTCTATAGAGATGTAATCATATCAATCATATCAATAAGATAGATATATAAATAATTAAAAATGGAG
Organism: Solanum ossicruentum; assembly: GCA_025774065.1. Classification (NCBI taxonomy): domain Eukaryota; kingdom Viridiplantae; phylum Streptophyta; class Magnoliopsida; order Solanales; family Solanaceae; genus Solanum; species Solanum ossicruentum. The sequence goes on along the minus strand of JAOTQR010000086.1, from coordinate 23,183,415 downwards.
TGAGAATTTTTGTTAAGTAATTTAAAAATTAATATATATATATATAAATTAAAGAAATTATGATATAAAGATAAAATTTATATTATATTGTTTATTATTATTTTTTATAAAATTATTTATTTTCTAAAAAATATAAAAATTAAATAAATTAAAAAGTGAATAGGAAAAAAAATTAAAATATTATTTTTTAACTTTGAATAATTTAATTATTATTCTTTAACTTTAGACTCCCCCTCTCTCTAAGATTACTCTCCCTCTCTCTAATATTATAACATACTGTTTATACTTGTATATTCAATAAAGAACAAGTTTTTGGTACTCTACTTGCAGGTATTTTCTTTTCTGCCTAATCTATTTTTCTATTTATTTATATTTCTTATAAGAAAATCATATTACTATTTATATTATTATTACTTTATTGCTTATTCATAAGAAAATAAGGCATCAGCTTCCGATCGTAGCTGGATACTTGAGCAGCTTTTAGTTGTTCTGTCTGTTTTTTCACCTTTATTAATGGGCCAATAGAAAATATTTCGTGAATTTTTTAATTTAATCTTTTCAAGACAGTTACATATTAATATGTCTGCTTTAATTACTTCATAATACTTTTTTAGCAACTTCAATTATAATTTATAATTATTTATAAAATATCTATCGATGTTGCATTAAGTGAGACTAAAAATGTCACAGGCCAAAATTTAAGTGTGACTGCACTTGTTCGATCCCACCAGAACAACAACATACCCAGTGATATCCCATAAGTGGGGTCTGGGGAAGGCAGATTGTATGTAGGACCTTACCGTTGTCTCATCGAGGTAGAGAGACTGTTTCCCAAAACCCTCAGCTCACAACCTATAAGTAGAAAGACTAGATATGACGATCTCACCAGAACAATTCAACTTTAAAAAGGGACAATTCAACAATTCAACTCCTAATTGGAGCATTAAAAATGTGTAATGGAGCATTTTGAAAAATTAATAGAGCAATTTGAAAATTTAATGGAATATTTTGGAAAGCTAATAGAGCACATAAAAAAAAGAATGGAGAAAAGGGGTCATTATAAAAAATAATTAATATTACCTCCGATAAGCCAATAAAAAGTAATTTATGGGCTTTTTAATTTAATATTTTCAAAACATTTATGCATTGACATAAATGTTAACGCCCAATTTTTATCCTCAACAATGTCAAATTAATTATTGAATTCACATTTTATTTTAATGATTTTAAAACAATTATTTTCGAAAATTCAAATTAAAAAAATGGTGTGGGGGCCACGCGCCAGCAATCCCTCCTTTCCCTTTTCCCTCTCTTCCATTTTCTCCTTCTTTTCTCCATTCCCCTTAAACCCCATACCCAGGAAACCAGACAACCCGACCAAATCCCCCCTTTCTCCCCAACGTTCTTGTCTTCTTTACGCGTGTACTCTCTCCAACGTTCTTGTTTGTCCCCTTCTCCCTCACGCGTGCCTGAAAATGCCCAAAACCCATACCCTCATGTTGAAATCGAACCTGAAACTCCCTCCTGCTTTGCCCTAATTTTGGGCTATAAGTATCAGCTGTTTCTTCACCATTCGAAGAGGGGGGGGGGGGCGCAGTCATAAATATTGAAAAGTTTGGAAGCCAACACTGTTCTGATTCTGAGGTCAAGGAATCTTGAACGAAGTCGATGGTGTTAAAGTTCGCTGTTCAAGCTCATCGTCGTCCCGGTGTCTCTGCCCCAAAAATGGTAACGCCTTCGTTTCATTTATCTCATCTTTGTTTAAGTATCATATGTTGTAAAAATCTGGGAGCTATCGAGTTTTTTCATGCTTGTTTTGAGTCTGATGACTGAAGATGTCCTGCTGTGACGTGTTGATGTGGTGGTGCTGTTGTTGTTTGGTCGTTAATCCGTCTCTGGGATTGTTTGTGATGCTGTTAGTTGACTAGGTGATGTTGTTAAGTCGATGCTGTAGGTTGTTGTTATTGATAGTATTAGGTTGTAGTCGGTTTCAATGCTTTAAAATGATGCACCTTTACCGCTTCATGACTTGAAAATTAGCTTTTTAATGCGAGTCTTAGTTTTGTTTTCTCGTTGAAATAACTCCAAATGGTGAGTATGTGCGGTAAAGAATGCATCTCCATTTCTGTCTTTGGTTTAGCAGTCTTATTTGAACTCAATATTTTCAATTTTAGTTTGGTCTTCCATTCTTGTGTTTGGTTTGTATCGTTTCGAATATGAACATAGAAGAGATTTAGCATTAGTCCTCTTTTGATCATTGCTGAAGTCTTAATGAGTTCAAT
>JAOTQR010000086.1:23141295-23181033 GCA_025774065.1 Solanum ossicruentum | reverse complement strand
CGTTTCGAATATGAACATAGAAGAGATTTAGCATTAGTCCTCTTTTGATCATTGCTGAAGTCTTAATGAGTTCAATGTCCTGCATATGGGAATTTTGAAGTTGCTGTACTGGCGTGGAAGATGAAAGCCAGAGTGTATGTATTGATATCCAGCAGCGCAGGAAAGATGGGCCAAGCCTAATCCCTCCTTTTAATTCCCTTTCTTATTTTATAATTTGCGAATACGTGTTATCTTGCACTAACATTTTTGTTATTAACCTAATTAAATTTCCCAACATTTCAATTATTTATGTTATTTTATTTTGAAAAGTTATTTGCATTAAAAAAAATAAAATAAAAATGTGATTATATATATTTATATGATTTTTGAACGCAATCAATGTTTTTTAAGTTTAGTCAAATGTGAAATTTTACAAATGGGGTTTAGGAAGGATAGATTGTACGCAGTATCTCAAAATTCATAAGCATAGAGGATCAGATATGATAAAATGAAATAAAAGTAAAGGGAAGGAAAAATAGCAACAGATACAACTAATAATAAATAGTACGTAAGGTAAAACATTGTTTTGACATACTTGAAATCAGTCTGTTTCAAAAATTAGTCAAGACTTTTCAAAGTAAAATAAAAAATCTTGAAAATGTTAGCCACCTTTTGAGTGTGTAAAATTTTTTTGAAATGGAAACGTGAACTTGAATTTTTTCTCTGAATTTTAAAAAGATTTTTTCTGTTAGATTTTTTAAATATTCATTGATTTCTTAATTATTTTTAAAATTAGGTGGTGATTTTATTTTTTTTAAATGTTGAGAATTGATTTTTTTAAAAATTAATTCAGTTTAAATCGATTTTCAAAAAAATATTTTTTGTGATAACAATAAAAAATAGCTATGTAACATGCTTGTTCACAATTTTATAATATTTCATTAGATGTTTTAATTGTATATATTGAGATTAAAAAATAATATATATTGCGATTTTTGTGAGTAAATAAAAAATAATTTATGAGTTTTTTAATTTAATTTTTTTAAATAATTTTAATGTGTCTAATTTAATAATTTTATAATATTTTTTAGTCAATTATAATTTTATAATATCTTCAAAAATATATAGAAAAGATCTATTATTATAATTAAAAAATAATTTATAATGGGCTCTTATTTAGTACGAGCCTCTGTGACTAGTTTAGACGAATTTAATTTCTCATTTAAAAACTCACATAATTTCATTTATGAGGAAATATATTAGGTATTAAAATAACTATAAAACTTTTTTTGAAAAGCATATATAACATACTCAATGATATTTCACAAGTGAGGTTTGAAGTGAGGTCTGGAGAGGACAGATTATACGTAAATCTTATCGCTAACTCATAGAGGTAGAGAGACTATTTTCTGAAAAAGCATATATGATAGAAAAAAATAAAAAATACTAATATGAAATAAAGTGATTATTGGTTTTTGTCTTTTATGTTTTGGAATAAGTTGAAACAAAGAGGATTATAGGGATATGAGCTATAGCCATAGGAGGCAAAAATGTCAGAGGAGGTATTCACAAAAAAGGGGATGTAAAATCTGTGGAAATGAATGGAAATTGACAGATTCAGATACTATAATTATTACACTTCATTTAATGCAATTTATATTTGGCGGCCAAAAAATCATTTTTCTTGATTCATCATAATCATCCCTCAAATATTATATTTATATATATATATATATATATATATATATTATTTGGTAAAAATAATGTATGGATTATATGGATATTTTAGCGTGGATATGGGAGAAATTTGAATTATGAATGATGTTTGAAAGCGAGAGAGATAGATTAAAGAAGTATATTAAGAATATGATTTTAGATGAAAAGTTATGAAAGATACATTTTATTTTTTATATTTTTTTCATATTAAAAATCTTAATATTATTCTTGTATTTTCTTGTCTTTTTATATATTTGTATTTTTTTATCTCAATTAATTTCTCATTGATCCTAAAAAATTTTGTATATTTTTTAATTATTGTGACATATTGTATTACTAATTTAAAAATATATAAATTTCAACTTCAAAAAATTTGAATATTCCATGAGCAAATTATGAATAAAAAAATTAACATGAATTGAGACAGGTGGATAAATAAAATAATCGTGATATTATTTATTTTTTTCCACATTAGTAGTTAATACTCTTTCTACTTTATTATCCAAGGGTTAAACAAGTCCAAAATTCTGGCTAGTCCTAGGCCTAAAGATAGAAGGAAATATCAATAAGCAAAATGACATGCTTCTTGAGTTGACATCCACTCTGAAACCTGCACTTAATCAAGTACTATGTCACTTTTCATCTAGAGTCGAACTAATTTATGTTTTAACCACAAAATTGCATGTGTTTTAAATATTTTAAATTATCGATTATTATGATTTATAGTATTTTTTTCATCAATCTTGGATGGAGTCAATTTTTTTTTTAATTTGAGGTATGATGGAATAAAGTAAAATAACTCTTTAAACTGTCTGCGATTTTTTTAATTGTGAAGTAGCAGATAGTCAACGTAACTTTTGACGTTCATCATGGGTCATTCGAAAAAAATCGTGTTATAATTTTAAACATAGGAGTCAGGCTGCGTATATCCGATCCCCCTTACCCTGCAATGGGTGGGAGCCTTTGAGCATTGGGGTAATGTTGTTGTCGTCGTATGATTTGTAGTACTTTTTATGTAGTTTGAAAATATATAAATTTCATTTTAAAAAATTTGAATATTTCATGAGCAAATTTTCAGTTTGACTCTCAAAAAGTGAAAAATAACATATAAATTAAAACGGAAGGAGTACTAGTTTTTTCCCCCTTTCATTTTTATTGAATATATTCAAAAATAAATACCAATATTAAAATTTTCAATTTCAATATTACCTAAGCATCCTCCTCCCTCAATCTCAAAAAATCTTTGATAGTAAAAGATTGTTAATTCCTTGATTGAGGTTTGTTCTTACATGTGAATGCCAAGTTAGAATAAAAAGATTCAAACTATATCATGTAAATAAGAACAAAGGAGGATGAAATATGAGTCTACTTTTAACCAACTCACAAAATCATAGTTTCCTTATTTGACTATAAAAACAAGCAACTGCTTTCCAAGATTCACTGTTTGTTGCTTCTACTAAACCACCAAAAACATGCTGGGACAGTGTTTTTGACAAAACCAATTTAATACTTTTCCTTTTTCAATAAAAACACCTACTACTACACTGTTTTAAAAGATTTTGGCTATATATCCTCTTCATGTTAACTGCAATTTTGCTTGTTTTTGTTGTTTCTTGGTTTGACCATACCTCTTTTAGCTAACACACCATACCTTGTACTGTTTAGGATATCAAAGATCTGAATTCAGAAAGTTGAGACTCAACTGCTCATTTTCTGTACAATTTCATTGGAGCATGTTATCTGTTTAGTTCATGCTGGACAACAACTTGCTTTTTCTCTTGGACTATATAGTTAACTTTGCACAGAAAAAAAAAAGCTGTCTTTAGTTTGATTTTCAAACTTGTCTGGGGGTTCTGACTTTTGAAAAATATAGTTCCAGTTGGGAGTTAATGAGTAAGCGTTTTATCCCTAATGTGAAATAAGAAATTGAATGAATCTGACTCTTCAGAAACATGAATCCCTTTAAACAGAAGGTGCATTTTTTATGATTCATGTATCCCTATTCATAAAGTAGTTATTGTAGTCACACACAAGCATTTGATTCTAACAGCAATAGAATAAAAAGAAATCCAGAAAACCTATTGACGATAGAATCTGCATTATCGCTACAGAAAGACCTGAGAATGGGAACGTAAGGAAGGTGGCGAAGAGGTTATTGACATCTGCAAGCACCAGAGAGTCCTCACAAGCTGCTGTTGTCATTTCCAATTCTCAATTAAGCTACTTGACTTTGTGAACATTGTAACCAAAGATCCTGAGCAATTACTAAACGTCTGGAAGCAACTCATCATCATTGCAGGTGCAGAGGTTCATCCGAAAACAAGTAATCTTTCTGATCTTTACAGTTCATTCATGTTGTACTAAAGCCTAAGAGAAAATTCAGCTTAGTTAGTTTTCTTCTTATCTTCTTTCAGTGCTGGAGTATCTGAACTACTGGCTGCTTGATCTGTATCTTCTGCGGCAAAACCAAACTCATTCACCCGCTTCTTATCTACTGGATAAATCCATCTTTGATATAGGTATATCAAAAATATAACATCTGCATGGCAAAGGCAGATGAAATATCAGCAACCCAATTGGGTGGAAGCTAATGCACAGAATAGAACCACAGAAACATATAGAACATCTAAACCAAGAAGACCACAAAAATTACTGGCTCAACATCATTTAAGCTGAAGGCGGATGTAAAAGCAACAATAGCATCCACTCTGTTTATTTACAGCTCTACACTATAATCATCAGTAACTGTATAAATGGCAAACTCTAAATTGAAACCAGCATATGAGCTATTGCAATCAAATAACCAGGTTCATCTTTTATAATGCTTAAAGAGCTCAAGCTTCTGCAAAAATGTGAATAGTAACCAATATTGAATTCTCTAAGTTGAAACAACATAATTGGCATATTAAAAGAGTACCGGCATAGATCATTTCCTGTAGATGTTATTATCTAGCAGGTTACTTGGTTAACCAAGCAGTTTTTATGATCTTGAGGCAGTCAATGAATCATCTAAAGAGAGTGTACAACGGTCTCATGCTTTGAGCTTATGATACAAATATGAATCGAAGTACAGCATTGAACACGCAATACTAGCTTGGATTCCAACTGTCATGGAAAGAATCACGCCACTGCTTTACCAAATAAAAACAATCAATTTGACTAGAAAGAATTTTACTTCAAAAACCTACCATCACGGAACACAGACAGGCGATGTAGCATTGGCATTTTTATCACAAATGCAAACAAATCATCAATGATGGTATTCAGAAATTTGTAAGTCATCTGCCTCCAAGGTAAATGAGCAACAGACTTCAGTTTATAATTGATGAACAGCTGTGGACACATCATAACAAAACCTGCAGCAGCAGTAGAAAATAGTTAGATTTAAGAAAAAGAAAGTGATAGGAGCATATATGGTATTAGAAGTCCCTGCTTTAAATGGTTTTACGAATACAAGCTTATTGGAAGTACAAATGGTGCACTTCTCCATCTCAAATTATCTATCAATGAAATTGTGAATACCAGCTGCAAGATCATCCGAAAATGTTCATCAACTATTCGAGCGGCGAGAGGCTTAGAACTATGTTACTAGATCCTAGATACCAGAAGATAAAGAGTCAAGAGAAATGGACGGCAGTCATATGAAGAGGCTGATAGAAACTTACCAAACATATAAACACAGCTTGTCAGGGATGAGAGGATCCATGAATACCAACTCTTGTGGCGGTCATACATTAGAGAGTATATGGCAAAGCACACGGCAAGGAAGAACAACACATAGGACAAATATTTCATGGCAAGATCATCATATTCTTTCGTCTTATTTCCAGCATATGATTCCCGATCTCGGAACCTCAACATGGGTATTCTACCAGATCTGTCAATCTAGAAATCAAGGACAAATAACAATAAAACTATTGGTGGTTTAAATTTGAGCTTTAATCCGTCACAGTACATAAAAGAGAAGTATTAGTTCTGAATCACAAGTCCCATTGTAGTATTCTGTCCACCTAGCCACTTATTCCAAGCTCATGATATAAATAATATGAGACTCCCTACGAGAAGCAATTATGTAAGATAAGGACACACGGAACTTTGTCAGTGTTTGTGTGTCTCCTGAATACTAGTCAAGAATATAAGGGTAGACAATGAAATAATTTGGATAATTGACAGAAGAAATGGAAATATCAATACAATATTGACTCAAACTTTCAACCATTGTAAAAGAAGTAATGGAAAAAACTGAAAATCAAACACCAATATGAAATTAGTCTAAGCTAAACAAAATTTGACTCCATGAGTAGTGATCATACCTCAATGTGCATGGCCTTCCCTATTTTCCAGAACTCAATACAACAACCAATACCAGAACTTGCAAGTATCATCCATGAAGTATCATTATCAAGCAAATAGAGGAAGACAATAAGCTGGCAAAAGAAGTTCACGACCACTGATTTTGCAGACAGCCCTTCCATGGACTTGTTTTTATTCCAAAATTGAATATCTGCAAAGAAAATCAAATTTATTCTGAATCCAATCTACTCCACACTTCCTGTAATTTCCTTAGAAGGCCAAATGACTATTACTATACTTACCATTCTTGAATGCCAGGAAATCAAATAGTGAATGCATTACTGAAACAATCATAGTCACCCCCAGAAGGTACGGATTCCCTTCCAAAAACACTCTCTGGAAAAAATGTAATAATCACATGTCAAACACATAAATAACAGATGTTGCTAAAATTTCACATCATTGCTACAGCAATATTAAGCAGGACTCTAATATGTCAGCTTGGACTTCTGGCATTGAATTTTTTAATATGGGGAAGAGAACATGCAAATCGGTACTGATGTAACCAAGTAATACGAAAAGAAAAAAGTTAAGCATATTCTAGATTAAATAAAACAAAATATACACTAATAATGTACTTTTCCAGCTTTTCTATTTTGGAATGTCCAGTATATTCTTGTGCCTTATGGTGTGTGCATAAAATTCATGTCTATCTACTCACTACCCAGGCTTAATGACAAATCAGCCACATCTGGATATTTCATGTGCAAAAATGTTGTGCCAATGGGTACTGCAAAACAAAGTAAATGATACCTTTAGTTCATCAGACTCCCCGTCAAGCATGCTACCATAACTACGATGAATCTGGAAGGACTGGTCCATCTGTAGGAATAGCTGCCATTTTGTCATGCTTATGGGACTCACCTCCAGATGCAGAGGCACCTCAGATACTGTATCATTCATAGGTATTAATTTATCCCTAAGCAACCAAAACTCATTGAAGAAAACAGTCGGATAGTAGTTTCCTGTTGTAGATTCAATATGTATGTCTAACAAGACATGTCAAGGAATTGAACAGTGTGAAGATGTCTTTCGTGCACAAGAAGAGCAGACAAAGATGCCAACTCACAGAGAATAAATAAAAGAGCAAATAGAATAAAGGACTCAGTAGGAAGGAAATCATAAATTTGCATCAAACAAGTTCACCAATATCTTCCACAAGTACAATTGAGATGCTTCTTGCCTTCCGCAGAAGCACCTTACTATTGATTCTTTTTTAGCCGAATACATTGTGTAAAAGGAACCATGAGAAAAAATAAAGAGACAGAGAAAGTAAAGGATACAAGGAGCAACAATAGGTGGAATGGCATTTGCAGTGTATCTGCAAAAAGAAAAGAGCAGAGTATGGAACGAGATGTTAGAATTTTAAACCAGAAAAGGAAAAGCAGTTCAACAGATCAGAAAGAGAGACACGTATCTAGTTTAACAACACAAACATATAACAGCAAAATACTAAATGAAAGATTGTCATTTTAAATTGGTTACAGAAAACATAGCTATATGAAACCAAATTTACTATTCAAACCAGAACTTTAAGAAATTGCTGGTCAAGTAGGTATACCTTGTGAAATCATCGACCAAGTTGATTGTAACATTAGGTTTCCAATATGAAATCCATTCAGGAGGACCATCTTCCTTAAGATCATCACGAACTTCTTGAACTGCCTGAGGAAACTGCTCATCATACTTCATGATTATATGGTATATAAAATAAAATCATATATGGTGATGAAAGGGATGACAATGAGTTTCAAATAAACAATTTACTACACCAAAATATAAAATAGTGAAAAGGCCATCATGTTCTTGAACACTGCATTCTACAGGCTCGGGAGTTGATGTAATGACATGAAATAGTCAGAAGATTCATTCTGCTGGCTGGGAGCTGATTTCATAATGTAAAATAGGCAGAAGATACATTCCGATGGCTGGTAGCCGATGTCATAATTAAATAGTCAGAATATTCATTCTGCTGTCTGGCGGATGATGTCATAATTAAAAGGCAGAAGGTCCTTCTACTGGGTGACAGCCAATGTTACAATTACATAGGCAGAAGATCATTCTGCAGTCAGAGAGCCTATTCTGTTGGCTGGAGCCAAAATTAAGAATCCAGAGGGTAAACTTAAGAAAAATGGAAGCACGAAGAAATTCACCAGGCATTAAATGCAGAAACGAATGATCTCAATGCTCAAGCCATGATTACATACAAACACAAGTCCAAATATAAAAACACATGTGTACCTCAGGAATGGTGACATCCTCCTTTGAGTCCTCAGAATTTCTTAAAAGGCTCTTCTTCTTGTCTGCTTTAGATTTGGGTAAATATGTCACAATAGCTGTGTTCACAAAAACGGTACATGAGAGTTAGGCACTCACAAAATTCCACCTTCTATCACCATACAAGGACAAAAGCTTCACAGATAACATGATCTTACGATGTGTCCGTCCAAAAGCGGCCAATGGCTGATACTCAGGATCATTTGGATCGGGAGAATACCCAGAACGTGCAAAGAACACATGAGCATAAAGACTCCCATTGTTCTTCACTGCCTGAGAGGAAACAATCATAGGAAGCCAAGTACTGGTAAGTACTGTGCCACAGTAAAAGAGAATGCAAGAGGGTAAAGACCAATGCATCCGAAGGAGAAAGGCAATATCAGTATCCTGAATCAAAGGTTTGTTCATATTGAACAAAACATTTTTAAGGCAGTTAATGTTGACGACCTTACATTTACAAGTTACCAAAGAAAGAAAAATGTTACCTCGGATGGATGATACTTTAAAGAGAGAGACCTGGTACTCTCTGGCCCCCAAACTGCATATGGTATATTTGTCTCGTGCCAAATAAGTGCAGCTTCATTCCCAAAGTCACTGAACTTTTGTTGTTCGGAAATATAGAGCCACATGTCCTATTAAACACCATGCCAGAAACTTTTAAGCTGAGCATAATTTGTCGTTAAATAAAATGTTACATTCACAAACCAGTTCTCAAATATACTTGGCATAATTGTGTAATGGAAAGATGAGTTAAAAGGCTCCCATACACCCACCTCCTCTTTACCCAACACGTGTCGTCCAATTCATCAAAATATTCAGAATTGATTTATTTTCATTGCATAATGACCACCTTTTCATCTTTCTTTGTTTCTCATATCTTTTCATAAAATGAAACAATGATACAAATTTCATCAGCATAAAGGCAGTGTTGCGGTGTTGGGCGTCATGTCTACATTTTAAAGTGTAAAAAGAAGTACTTGTCATTGATTCTTCTTACAAGTATCCTAAAATAGTTATGAATCTCTCAAAAAACTTAAGCTTTTACATAGATTATTACACACCTCAACACCAATATTAGAAGAGGCAAATTTACTTATCCATTGTCAAAAAGAAAAAATTACAAGAGGCAAATACAGTGTTTTCTCCAGCAGATTTAGCTGAACTCCCTGCTTTCAGCTCAAACCATATATACATACGCACTACTTCAAATAAACATAAAAGATGCATACTTCAAATAGTCCGAACGCACTACTCTAATTTCGAATTAGATAAATTCAACTAACCAAAGGTTCGCCTTTGTTGAAAAGATTTGAGATCTGGAGATTAGGAACCGACGGATCGGAGATAGGCTTTTTCGGTGAGAAAAACTTGGAAGCAAAGTACCAGAAAACCGCTATTCTTATTACTCCCGTAAGCATCTGTCCAATTCCCCGCTGCTGCTGCTGCGGCTGCGCCGCCTGTCCCTGCACTTCTCCGCCACCTCCATTCGCCGGTGGCGCCATCGTATCTTGTCGGAACTAGGTCGGCTTATGCTACAAATTCTCCGATCACTTGCCGCGGGCGTAAATACCGAGAGAAGTGAGAAAGTGAAAAATAGCGAAAGCGAGAAGTTTTATATCAATCTAGAGGCGATTGAAACAGAGATATTTTTATTTTATTATATTATTTTTGTGAGGTATAGTTGGAATAGAAATCCAAATACGCTAAAATTAAGCAAAAATAATTTCAATCTAAGATTTTAGTTATGTTAAATCACGTAAATTTAAATTAAATAATACTATGAAATTAAATTTCTGATATTGGTGTTGCTTTTTATGAAAAAAAATACAATTTGAAGGAAAGATGTCATCGAATAACGAGGTGTTCGATTACATATCCTAATATACTGATAGATTTAAATTTTATTCCTATATGATCTGATCAATTTGATGTTTAGATGGATAAAAACGATTAATGTAAGGAGAGATTTTGTTTCATGAGATTTCATTATTAAACGAAAATTATTTTGTGATTTATTCATTTGTTTCGTGATCATAATGTGAAAGATATATCAATATGATTGACATGTTCCTATGCAAAGCAGCTTGAATGTTGCACCTTAGACGACAAAAGTCCAGTAGTCGAAAGAGATTCAAAATCTTTTGCTAAACAGTGGATGTTTGAGTTTGTTAATTGTGATTAAATTGGAAAAAAATGTTATTTATTTATCTTTTTTATATGAATATTGAATTCCATCATTCTCGGATGGAGCCAAAGATTCACTATTCTTTGATTTTGAGTATGATGGAATAAAGCAAAATGGTTTTTTAAACTATCTGCGTTTCTTTCAATTGTGAAATAGTAATTAGTCAATGCAACTTTCCACACTCATCATGGGTCATCCGAAAACAATCGCGCTATGTTTTTAAACATAGGTCAGGTTGCGTACATACCCCTCCTTACCTTGCAATGGGCGAAAGCCTTTGATGCAATGGGGTAACGTTGTTGTTGTTGTTATATGAATATTGAATACCTATCAACTATATCATTTGGATAGTAATATATTATTCACACGTCATGTTTACATAAAATTATATCAATTTGTTATGATTAAGTAATTTAAGTGTTAGGATGGCATGGATCTATTCTAACAAATCTATATACAATAACAATATACCCAATATTGTCACTAAGAGTATGATGTATGTGTGCAAATAGACATTTAGCACTTAATTGTTATTGATTAATATGTATTTCACCTTACTAAACTTCATTAGTTATAGTATTTTTTTTTATGATTAGATGAGGATTAAAGCGATCGAGTATAAATAACTTTTTGATTTATTTAAAAGCACCAAAACTTATTAAGAAAATCTTGTTATTTTAATATTTTGCTATTATTTATCTATCTATCAAAAAGATCATTAGTGATTAGATTTTAGTATCCTCTTTTATTATTCTTAGGTTAGTGGACCAATTCATTTCCATATTATACTTTTTAAACTAAAGGTTGTATATAATCTGAAGAGAAATAACTTAAATTGGAAAAAAAATTCATATTAAAATGTATTATTTCACATTTATACATACAATCTAAATTGAGACTTATATTGAAACATATTATTTCATATTTTATTATTAATAAGAATTAGAAGTTTAGTCATTAATTTGAGGTTAGAATATTATAATTGATTGAGATTACTCCTTAACTACTTACTCAATGGAATATGTGGCAATATTATCTCATATGAGATTATGATAATATAATTAGGATAATTTGGTGAGAAACACATTTATTAGAATTTAAGAAGTCTATATAACATAATAAATTCATCATAGTTCGAGGGTATATATTTTTTAAATTTTTTCTTAAAACTCAAAACTTAATTTTTTTCATTTTTAATATAGAAGTTTTTGGCCAAGACCTTTTTTAAATCTTATGTACATTTTAAAAATATCATATGAGAACAAACATCTTTTCTAATTCAAAATTTGACAACCTAATTCTATTAGTTAAAGTAAAAAAACTAGTTGAATAAACTAATTTGCATTAATTTTGTGAGTTTGAGTAACAAAAGTACGAAACTCGTTAATTGAAAAGGATCAATAAGAATATGAACTGATTAATCAAATTTTGACTAGTTAATTAATCTATCTTAATCCAAATAAATTATATATTTATTAACTTATGTCGTTTCAACTCGTTTATTAGTCGCTCTTTTTGTTCCCTTTCCTTTTTGTCATATCTAATTCTTTCTGCTTATGAGTTTTGAGACGAGGGTTCCCAAGAAATAGTATCTCTATTTCTATGAGGCAGTGGTAAAGTCTGCGTGCATTCTACCCTCTCTAGACCCTACTTATGAAATTTTACTAGGTATATTATTGTTGTTGTATTTCAACTCGTTCAATTCAACCAAATGTACCGACTTACCACCTATAAACTAAGAATTACTTTATTCAATTAGTTCTTTTGACTTAGGGTAACCAAAGGGATGAAATTTGCCAACTTTGAAACCCAATAAGGACCTTGTTTTGTTCATAATGATACTTCAAGGATTAATCTGCACTAGGTGTAAACTTTGACGGTGTTTTTGGGTAAAAAATTAATTAGACATTTTTTCTTCTATTCCATTTCTACCCTCATTAAACTTTGTGCTCTTAAATCAAGCAAATTCGCCTCTGGATTTTGTGTTTCTTACAGAATTTTACAGAGAAAAAAGGATCGATTTTTGGCTCCGTCTTTCTGCTGTGTCTTCGCATGTGATAAGGTGACCGGAAAGTTCACAACTTTTTTATTAATTTTTGGGGATTTTATTTATTTTTACTGCTTTGAGTGTATGTAATTAGATTCAAAGATTTAGAGTTTTTTTGGGCTTATCTGGGTTTTTTCTGTTTGCAAATCTTGTGGTAATGAAATTGAATTGGCAATTGCTGAATAATTTGTAGTGGTTATAAGCATTTAAATGTTAATTCTTTTTGGGATGTAGAGAACCTTGAATTTTTTTGAGATGACAAGTTGTTTTAGTGTTAGAATGAAATTGGAAAACCGAGCTGATTTTGGAGTGAGATCTAGTTGGTTGATTGATTAATCACTGTGGTTTTTTCTGTTATGGGTGTATGTAATTAGATTCAAAGATTTTTTCTTTTTTGGTTTATCTGTGTTCTTTCTGATTGCAAATGTTATTGTTGTGAAATGGGACTGACAACTGCTGAAAAATTATAAATGTGGATTCTTTTGAGATATAGAGAATCTTGAATTTGCTTGAAGTGACAAAGTATTTTAGTGTTAGAATGAAATTGGAGAAACTAACTAATTATGGAGTGAGCCCTAGTTGGTTGATTGATTGATCACTGTGGCTTTTGCTGTTATGGGTGCATGAAATTAGATTCAAAGATTTAGTTTTTTTTTTTTTTGGGTTTACCTGTGTTCTTTGTGACTGCAAATGTTATTGTTATGAAATGGGACTGACAACTGCTGATAAACTGTAAATGTGAATTCTTTCGAGGTATAGAGGATCTTGAATTTGTTTGAAATGACTAATTATTTTAGTGTTATAATGAAATTGGAAAAACTAGCTGATTTTGGAGTGAGCCCTAGTTGGTTGATTGATTGAGTACTCACTGTCAGTTGATGGCATGTTGGTTGGACTAAAAACTGATTTGTAATGGTTATATCTTTGTAGAGAAGATAGGTATAATACTTGCTCGAATCAAAATGGAAATGCTGTCCATCAATTATGCTTGCTAATTGTTATATCAAATTTTGAAGTTTGTAAGCTTGCTACTAACCATAGATAGAAAAGATGATATCTTGCCTTTGATTGAACTCACAAAATTGAAAAAACATCTTTGATTATAGAATTTTAATAAGGTATGAAGCTAGCTTGCAAGATTGTCACCTAGCATGTGAATGTTAATTATAAATGGCTTTGCATTTGTTAAGCTGTTTATGAATTTGGTCAAAAGTTTATTACTTTGTTGCCTGTAGGTGGTTTTCGTTGTTACTTTCTCAGCACATATCAATTTAGGTGGATGATATTCATAGGGTTTCAATGTTTTGCAGGTTGTGGTTCTTGAGGTTCCTTAACTTATATGCCGAGAAAGCCAGGATATGAGTGGTACTCCGAATAAAAGACCTCATGAGGATGGTGGAAATGGTGGGGGCAGTAACCATAGTTACTCTTCTGCTCCAAAATATTCACATGATGACACTGGTGCATTTCCCAAGGTGATGAGCTCGGGAACGCCTGAATATCATGCCTCCTTTGATGTGGGACAGAATGCT
Source organism: Solanum ossicruentum (assembly GCA_025774065.1). NCBI lineage: Eukaryota > Viridiplantae > Streptophyta > Magnoliopsida > Solanales > Solanaceae > Solanum > Solanum ossicruentum. The sequence goes on along the minus strand of JAOTQR010000086.1, from coordinate 23,166,944 downwards.
CGAATGCCGAAGATTCAACGGACTGAATCATCACGAGATGCAGATAGAAGATCTCCTGTGCTACCAATGTACCGGGTGTCATCATGTCCAGTTGTTTCACATCCTGATCATCCTGTTGCTTCAGAAAATAGGTTGGAGCCCAAGGAAATTAACAAGGAGGTCAAGGTTGAGAATCGTGATGCGAAAAGTGAATTAAGGGAGTTGTACCAAGGGGCTAAAGCTGACAAGGATGACAGATTTGAGAACAGAGCTGATGATGGTAAGGACATTAAACATAATAGGGATACTTACTCCGAGTACAAAGGAGATTTGAAGGCAGATAAGGACAGGTTTAGCGCAGTGAGCTGGAAAGATCCGAAAGAACAGAACAGGGGAAAAAGATATCCTGATCTCCCTGTTGGGAACATGGATCCATGGCATGCATCAAGAAGCCATGGTGCTGCTGAGATAGGAAAAGAAGTCTCAAATTCTGAGAACAGGGATTTTGCTAAAGTGCGTGAAGCTGTTGCTGAAAATAAGATGGATTTGAAAGTTGATGATAAATACAAAGATAAAGATAGAAAAAGGAAAGAAGGGAAGCACCGGGAATGGGGAGAAAGGGATAAAGAAAGAAATGATTGTCGGAACAATTTACAACTAGGGAATAGCACTTCTGATAACAAGGAGTTGCTTAAAGAGGAAAGGGAATCCGAGCGGTGGGAGAAGGAAAGAAATGATCTTTCGAAGGATAAGGACAGACCAAAGGACTGGGAAAAGGACCATATGAAGAGGGACGTGTGGAGTGGAGTGGAGAGGGAGGTCTTGCAGAGCGAGAAAGAAGTGATTGATGTTCCTGGAAAAATAAATGAGCCGGAAAACACAGCAGCGGAGCAGAACAAGCAGAAAGATCATGATAGCTGGAAAAGTACTGACAGAGATGGATGTGAGAGGAGAAAAGAAAGAGATACTGATTTGGAAGGAGAGAGGCCTGAGAAACGTGTCAAATGCCATGATAAAGAACCAGAGGAGGGAGACCTGGATACTGAAGGAGGCGGAGAAAGGGAAAGAGAATCTTTCAGTTATGGAGTTCAGCAGCGCAAGAGAATGTCGCGGCCAAGAGGGAGTCCCCTGGCCAACCGTGATCCTCGTTTTAGGTCACACACTCATGAAAATGAAGGGTATGATTTTTTTCCTTTGATGACTGACTTGACAGTGTCTGATGCTTTACCCATAAATGATGAGCCATAGACAATCCATAGCCAACAACCAACAGATGTAATGGGCCGTTGCAACTCTAGAAAGACATCATAGACTCTCTTTCTGCTACAATCCTAGAGTTTGATGCTATTAGAACTGTTGTATGTTAGAGAATACATGTCTAGTAGATTCATAAACGTCTTAATTCAATTAAATTATATGAGGAAAATATTATAGAACTTATAAAAAAAAATAAGGAAAAATAATAGAACTTTCCATAGGATACCTTATGATGTTTTGTTTAATTATAGAATATTTTCTTACCTTATAAGCATAGAGAATGCTTACCTGTCATATTTTCCATACTCCATAGGCTCTTATATATGAGTTCCTCTTGTACATTGTTAATCAACTAAATCAATAAAACCTCAATTCAATTTTCTCAAGGTAGTTGAGCCTTTTTGATCTTGATAGGCATTCATACAGCTTCCAGCTATAAGAGACAACCTTATGCTGCCCACAGGTCATTGTTTTTCTTCTTTCCTTTGTTTTTTAGCGATCAGTACTCTCATCCAAGAGTGGCGTCGACTGCTCTGACACCTTTTTCCGGCTTTTGGCTCTGCTCCTCTCTTTTTCTAGCATGCCGGTCCTCTTTTTCCTGTGACCAGTGTCACTCCTATCTTCCTGAGGGAACTGCCACTACTCATTTCTCTGGTGATTATTCTGGATGTTCCTCTCTTCAACTACCATTACCACCAATGTTGCTATTCTCTACAGCACATGACCTCCACCTCTAGACCTTGAATTTTGGTCATTCTTCTGCCAATTCAGGTTGCCATCTTTTCAGCTATTGAGAATTGAGAATATATTATTTTCTGGTACCAGGTCTTTTGGTTCAGAGGCAAAGGTAGTATAATGTGGGGCGTGTGGTAGGTGCACGTCACAACTTCGAATCCTATTGGGGAACTAGGGGTGGTGTTTAAATGGAGAAGGATAGGGTCTGACCTATTATCCTCTGACTTTTGAAGCCTAATCAATAGATTTATCGGTTATCAAAAAAAATAAAAGAAGAGTAGATTATTTTTTCTTAGTTTGTGAAGAAATTCAATTATATTTTGGAATTCTTTCATTTCCTTGTCTTGAAAATTCCTCCTGTCAAGCAATTCAACTAGGTTATCATAAACGTGTTCAGTTCATTTTCTCTTGTAGCTACTACAAATTACTCATTTTCTTGTCTAGCGACTGCAAATTATTAATGTGTGTTGAAAAACTTCCTATAAATTATTTAGCCTGGAAATTTGATGTATTTTTTCCCACTTTGATGATATCTGGACATAGACCTGCCTTTTGTTGTTGTCTAGTGTAACTCTTCTTCTGTCTTTCCATGCAGATCTCAAGGTAAGCTGTTAAAGTAATCTTGGAGTTGTCTCAAATTGGTACTATCCAGGAGGGAGTTGTCCTTGGCATTCATGTTTGCAGACTTGCTTGATTCTGAAAAATTGCTAAGTTTAACTAATAAGACAACATTGATCCCATCTTTTATTGGTTGAGATAGTTTCCATGTTAGGTATTGTTGCTCTTTTGGTCAGCATTCTTCAAAATTTGCCAGCTGTTTCTGCCTTAAGTTGTCAGATATGCCTATATGCAGAATTATAGGCTGACATGTTCCTGCTTTTTGTTCCACTTTTCATCCTGACTGCTTCCCTTTTCTGTCTATAGTTACATGAATCTCCTTCTATAGAAGTGTTATACTTGAACAATTTTGAATGACTTGTTGGTCATTACTTTCCCAGCATGATGAGAAAGGAACTCTGTTTATGTCCTGATTCATTATTTTCTTTCTGCATCTCATGTGGGCATGTAGTTTTCTTCCTTCTGGATTTACTCCATTGATTGCTGGAACTTGTCTACATGGTGTTTCCAGATACTCTATATAGCCTTACATATCCTAAATTTTGTATTACTTTGGACTATAAACTGCAAACTTCGGGCCATTTGTTTGAATTTGTATAATCATTCTAACTGCCCCCACAGCTATTAAGTGTTGTTGTGCATTATGATAGTGATGTAGTGACCAATTTCTAGGTTTCCAAAATAATCAGTAGTTTTTGACCAAGTTAGCATGATGCATAGTTGAAAACCTGTTCTTGCCAGAATTAGAAGATTGTCTTGCTTGAACTGCAAGTCATATAAGATGACCATACATTATCTTTTTGTATTGGAGTCTTCTTGTACAAACACTTTCTGGCTACACTTTACATATTAAGTTCACCTTTTTACAACCATTTCAAAGGTCGTTTGACTCGTGTGCTCTGAATCAAGGGACCATTTGCTGTTAAGTTGCTTGGACTTTTCACTTTTGGTGCTGCATCCGTGTCGACACGACATGGGTGTGGGTGTGGGAAAGTTTGGACAGTTTTAATGATTTCTGTAATCAATACAAAAGTTAAGGTGAAATTGAAGAAAATAGAATACTTTTTATATAGAAATTTTTATATCACGCCTTTTCCTTTAATCTCCTTCCAGGGTTCTCTTCAAGTTTTTCACAAAATATTTCATAATTTAGGTTTTATCACTCTATTTTTAGATGTCTTGATTATTTTTAGGTGAATCTCTGCACCCGTATCCATACATGGATCCATATCCCCGAATCTTAAAAATTAGACCATGAAGGATCCGACCTCTAAATCCGCACCCGTATAGGACACCCACAGTTGAGTCCGAGCAACTTAGGTTTGCTGGATTGTGTAAAGTCAATCAACATCGTCAATCTTGTGCTCTTTCTTTAAATGACCACCTTTTTTTAAAAGGAAACATCTCTTTTACCCCTTTCTTTGTTCATCAGATTGAGCACTAAAATAGAGATGACATAGAATTACTTTGACTAAAATATCTTTGGTTCTTATGTACTTTGTTTTTTTTGATAAAGTTAACTTAGGTTCTTATGTACTTTGTAACATACTAAGCTTTTCGAAAACTCTATATGTGCAATCTATGGTTAGGTTAGGAACTAAAGGATCATTTTACATGAAATCATACCCGAAAATTAACCATAAAAAAGTACACCAAAACGGGGAGTAGGCGAGCTATCTAAGTCATGGTATGAATATCTGTTTCTTTGAGAATATGAATTCTCCTTGTATTTTTGCCTTTAATAAAATTGTGAGTTGCATTGATCTCCTTTCTAGTCTGCCACAGTTACAGAGTCCTTCACCTGTATCTTAATCTGATGCATTAATATTTCATGACAAATTTACATCTTCCCTATCCCGTGTCGAATCTAATCCAAATTGAGGAATGAACATTAGCCAAATTCCAGAAAGTACTCCAACAGGTCCCCAAAAATTAATAAATTGAGAAGGTTATGTCGGTCATTATCAAGGGAAAACATGCTATTGTATCCTGTTCAGCGAGAATTAGGGAAAGTGACTTCTAATTCTTCAGTGTCTGTTTATAATTGAAAATACTAGCTTAAACACAGTAAAAAGAGGTCAGATTCAGGATGGTTACTTAAGCTCAATCCTTAATCTACTTCTCTATAATTTTGTTATAATGTCGCACATTGGTTGAGGGAATGAACTGTTGCGTGCTTACATGTCTTTGGACCACCTCATGAGCTAGCATTTTATTTACATGGTAGCGTAGCCAGAGCGATCCCTATTGTTCCATGCTCCAAGTGTTCCATGCAACGCATGGGGATTAAGTGTCAGAATGTTTCACAGTGGCTGAGAGATTGTTGTCTCTGCATATGTTTTGAACAATCCTAATATCATGAGCTAACTTTTGGCTTGAGTTAGGCCCAAGGCCCTTTTTTTTTGATGTCTGATTATTTTAAACATGAAAGCTTTCTATTTTGAATTAGAAAAGTGACGGCCATGAATTACTGGAGATTTTATTTTGTAGTTTTGAGGATCACTTTTCTTTTTTTTACCGTAAATATATAGTGGTACTTATTACATTTCACATCAACTAAATCAAAGTTTCAGAAAATCAGCCACTTTGTGCAAAAACCAACTTATAGCATACAACTGTAATCTGACATTTGTGGAACTTGTAACGCCTATTGTATTAGCGGACAGATAGTATCTCAGATTCACATGTAATCTATTGTTTATGGACAATTGCTACGTGTAAATTCTATTGACATACTGACTGCAACCTTTAATTCTAGTAAATAAGTGTTTTGCTTGTTGTGACCCGTAAGGGTACATTGTATGCTTGAAGTTGCGGATTTGGTACTTGTAACGTATGCAAATGATTCCGATCCATTAAATTTAGACCAGCATATCTACAGATCATATTACTTATTTAGTTGAAGGGGTTTATAAAATTCCTATTTTGAATAGTCGAATAAAAAAGCGAGTGGATTGAACTGTTTTCTGCCTCTTCTTTGAAGTTCTGTAACTGTTTTTTTCTTTATGAAGTTGCTTGTAATAATAACTTTGATCTCAGACATTTTTTCGGAAATATTTGTTGCTTTCACCTGCCATTGAAATATCAGTCATCAGTAGGTTAGGAAGCTTCCCTAACTGTTTCATCCCAGTATGCTTGCTTGCTGCTGCTTCTGTATGAAAAAATTCTGGTACAACTACAGAACAGAGGCTGTTCATAGATTAGCTGACAAAGATGGGAGGCAAAAGTTGTTGTTGACTCAGTACTCATGCACCATATATGAACAAATGTTTCCTTTGTCTTTGCAGCTAAGCATGATGTATCTGCTGTCAATTATAGAGTTGGTGAGTGCATGCTAGAACTGATTAAATTGTGGAAGGAATATGAATCATCCAAAGCAGATGGAGCATCTGATAGCTCTCCAAGTGATCTTACTCTAGAAATTAGGATTCCAGCTGAACATGTATCAGCTACAAATCGTCAGGTAAGATTGGAGTGGTAGCTGAGGATTCATATACACCTTTTAAATTTTATTCATTTTCTTTTATTTGTGTTCTTCTAAGATAATGATCTTATTAATTTTAAATAGTATCTCTTTTGATACTCCGGTTAGGGGCTTTTCCTTTCCCATCGTTAAACAAGATAAAGGGGTTGCACCGGACTTGAGGGTGCTTTGGAAACGACCTCTCTACCCTAGCTAGCTAGGGGTATTTTCTGCTTGCACTCTAACCTCCCAGGACCCTACTTGTGGAATTTCACTAGGTATTATGTTGTTGAAAAAGAAAGGGAAATTGGATGATAGGTGTCCCTCAATGTGGTTCTAGATTAGTTTAAATAGGTTACGGGTAGATGTGAACACATACTGTTGTACAAGGTTTGGTTACTTAATAATTGCAAGTTCGTCTTAATAGTTAGATTTCAGAGGATATCCTTTTACTGATTGAATCAACTCTGTCGCTCGGATCTGTGGCTTGCATTAGGGAAGTAATTGTACCCCTATGGAGCTTGTTGGTTGAGGTTTCTATCCATTCAGTGCCTAGGTTTTCTTCTTATCTCAGCAATATCTAGTTTTTGTGTCATTCTATGTTTAACTACACACTTCTACATCCCATGCTTCCTCTTGTTGTATAAGAAACCTCTGTTCATGCAATTTGACTTCCTCTGGCGTATTAGGATTGATAATTGTTTTTGTGGAAATAGGAGTACCATGAGTTTGCTTTGATAGTTTAGCATAACATGTGAAGAATACTTCATGTATATGTTTGGCACTCCTTTGTTTTGGATAATGGTATAAAGTGTTCCATTAATATACAACACCAAGATGGTCTAGAGCCTCTACCATCTTGGTGCAGTCTCGGACACCACTGTTATTTTAAAAAAATAAAATAAATGGGCTCTTCATATGGGAGTCTAGCCTATAAGGTAAGTAATTAGCCTCTAATTTAATATAGATGTCCTAAGGTATCCTATTATAGTATTCTAGAATAATGCTCTTAATTACTTCAACTAATCTAGGAATGTGTGAATGTAGGCACATATGATATTATTTAGAGCCCGTTTGGAGTAAGCTGACTAACAATAGTTGATAAGCATCAATTGCTGAAAACCACTTTTGAGTGTTGGAACTGATTTTACATATTTACAGTTATATATCAGGACATATGTGCTGAAATTAGTAACAAGTAATAGGTGGTTTGGCCAGTTATAAGCTTACTGAACACACCGTCTTAATCTCTTAACAATTAAAATCTGTGTGCAAGCTTATACTGGTCAATTGATGGACCAAATATAACTCGAGATGCAATACAAGAAGATCTTCAGAATTCTAATATAAGTACCAAGCGTCATCTCTTGCTTCCCCTCGTTGTGCTGGATGATAAAACTTGCTGAGCAATCACATTTTATCTTTTGTATGCATATTCCTGCCACTAATTCTGATACACTTCTCATATCCCCATGTTTACAGTTCTGGCTAATGTTTCATCTTTCTCCCAGTCTTATCTCTTCCGATTGTAGTTTATATTTGTCTAATCATGTTATCATCGTCATTTGAGTACTATGTCATTTGCAGGTGAGAGGTGGCCAACTATGGGGAACAGATATATATACCAATGACTCAGATCTTGTCGCAGGTTTGTCACTCGTGTTCAATAATATTAAGGCTCCATTGTGCACTCATGTATGTATGTATGTATTTTTGTTGTTTGTGCACCAAGTGAAAGTAAAGGGTAAATTAAGAGAAGCAACTTAGCTTAGCTCACTGCAGTTTCCAATTACAACTTTTTTGTTTCTCCTTGTGTATTTTGGGAGCAGCTTGTATCCTACCAAAAGGAAGTTTTGTTGATTAATTTTTGAGGGATGTTTTGGAAATAGCTAGAGAATCTATGGAAATCAGATGTAAGGAAATGCAGAAGCTTCTAGACACGCTTTCCACATTTACATTAAATTTGTGAAAATCAGGAGCCTTAAGTTAGAAAGTTAGGTTCAAATCTTAGTTCAGATCTCAAACATGGTGCCACCTTAAATATTTCAGTATTTCATTAAGCAATAATCTGCAGGCAAGATTGAATAGCCTGCTGTCGAGCATTGTCTTTTGTGTGGTATTTGCAGGCTATGAGATCTTAGTTGAGGTATTATGGATTTATTGTGGGATTGTTAGATGTGGAATTTAAGAGAAAAACACATTGGATGAGGAGGTTGCTTAGTACTTTGATGCAGGTGTTAGAGGCATGAACTGATGATCCTAGATGACAGATGATTCTGGATGTTGAGTTTGTGAGTTCTTGTGGTTAAGTTGGGCTAAGAGGAATCACCCTGTTGTTGGTAATGTGAATCATTTCACTTGTCTATATACTGATTTGGCAATCTATTCTAGAATACTGCCCCTTGGTGTCGGGCTTTTAAGAAACTGTCTGGGTTTAACTTCAAAAATGAAATGCACTGCTTGACAACAACAACATACCCAGTGGAATCCCACAAGTGGGGTCTGGGGAGGGTAAATGTACGCAGATCTTACCACTACCTCATAGAAGGAGAGAGACTGTTTCATGGGGAAATGCACTGTCTCGGTTGAACAGAATTGAATCTCTTGACCCATAGATTTATTCACTCCCAAAGGACACATGCATTGATGTGGTGCTCTGGTGGGGAGTTTCCTTTTCATATTCATTCAACTTTATGCTAGCTGTATAGGAATGTAGTAAGTTTAGGAGTTCAGGATTTTGTCAAAGATGTCTAAACTTGTGGTGGAATGCACTACATGCATAGCTATTTGTTTCCCCAGTTCTCTTAGCAGAGGTTGCAGGTGGAGTAAGAGAAAGAAGATAGGTTTGAGAAGGTTTAAACCAGAAGCTATATAATTCTGGTTAGTATTACTAAAGCTTAAACACAATTGGGTTTTGCTTCATGTGTGAAACCATGCTCTTCAATGAATGAAGTGGAGAAGTGATCTCAGCGAGTAACAATCAGTTCATTGAATCTCTGCTTTGAGAAGTTTGACTTGTGGATGTTGATTTGGTAGGCTATTCAAGAAGTATGCCCTTACTCTCTGGCCTTTGACCTGTCTGGTTGAACTTATTCCAAAATAAAAAATAAAAATAAAAATGATTTGTCTGTGGTGAACGGAACTGCATCTTTTGATCCACAGTTCTATTTACTCCCAAAGGATGCATGTAGAGCTGTGTAGCTTCAAAATAGATGGTATTTTCTTTGGAGTTGGAAGGTGAACAATTTTTATTTTCATTCAACTTTTAGTATAAGGAAATGTAGTGGATTTAGGAGTTGTGAATTTTCTCAAAAAGGTCTAAACATATATGCCTGCATAATTTTTCCCCCTTCTCTAAGCAGAGGTAACAGGTGAAAAAGAGAAAGTAGACAGCTTTGAGAAGGTTAGAACCGCAAAATTCATTCTGAATTTATGGTAGTGCTGGTTTTTCAGGGTTGGTTGTGAAAGAAATGGGTAGTGTGGACTGTGAAGTGTGAATAATGGTTCAGTGACTGTGCAAGTGTACAGTTATAGAATGTTTTTAGTGGTGATAATGGTCAGGTCCGTAGGTATTTTCTGACAGTGGTGGCAACTGCAATGTGGTTTGAAACTTAACCTGGATGGCGGGAACTGGTCATAAAGTTGAAACTTTCTTGATGTGGGTGCATGACATAGAATAAGAGATGAATATGTGAAAAGAGATGCGCACACAGGTCAATGGATGTGGAGGTGTTTCTTTGGATGGAAGAGAAGAGTATGTAGGAAGTCCTTGTACATAATGAAAAGGTGGAATCCCGAAAAAGTCGAAAAGATATGACTTATGATGCCGGATCGAATGGGAATATGCAATAGATTGGAAGGTGATGAGTTCATCTTGATTTCACTCACCAAATAATTTGCACTAGAAAACAAATTTAGTGTATGGTCATTTTATCATTTGCCACAAAATTTTGCAAGCCAACAGTGTTATAGGGTTTCCAGTTTGAAGGATACCTTGGTATAGTGGATTCTTTTGCTGGTCGAGCTTCCATTGTTCCTCGAATTTTTCAGAACTATGATCTAGTCAATCAAACTTGTAGATAATTATTATAAAGGGGCAATGTGATTGTCCTGAAGTTTCCTTCTAGTTGATTGTGCTACAGGTTTCTGTTCGTTTCCTGTTAAAGAGTCACAGATATATGCTTATATCACATCAAATACCATTAACTTATCTGCTTGTCCATTCGGGCAAACTTGGGAAAACTGTTTAGCCTTATGCCTCAGAAAGCTCGAGAACTTCCCCATTTTGTGATCAGGGACAATATAGATTATGATGTCTATTAACTAATGTTTGTCTTGTTTCTCCAGTTCTTATGCACACAGGTTACTGTCGTATGACTGCTTCTCCTCTTTTGCCAACCATTATGGAGTTACGTGCTACTATCAGGGTGCTACCTCCACAAAATTGTAAGTCTCCTGCACGAAATTTTACTTCAATATTGCTATTGTTAGGAAACAAAGCTTGTTCTACAAATGGTATAATGTTCTAAAATTTTCTCTTTGGTAAGTTGTTTTGAGCTGCACCCTAGGGTATAGCCTAGTGGTAAATGGAGTGAGCTGGGAACCATGTCTTAGGTTCACATCTCACTTGAGACAAAAACAATAGGCAATTTCTTTCCATCTGCCTTAACCTTGGTGGACATAGTTGCCTAGTACCTATTATTGGTGGGAGGTGGCCCGGGCACCAGTTATAAAAGAAGTTGATTTGAGCTTCTTTTTAGCCCTAAATTGAAGAGCCTTGGAGCAACGGTAAAGTGTCTATGTGTGACCTACAAGTCATGGGTTTGGGCCACGGAATCAGCCATTGATGCTTGCATCAGGGTATGCTAACTAATCACACCCCCTTGGGATGTGGCCTGTGACCAGACCCTGCGTGACTGCAGGATGATTCTAGCACTTGTAGCCCTAAATTTTACAGTCACCTCTTAGTCCCGAAGTTTTGATTAGACTCTCTCTGCTACATGTTGTGAATACTCTTGGTTTGTATTTGGCACCGATAGGATCAGACATGGGTTATGACACTTTTTGGTAGCTGAAGTAATAAGGTTTTCTTTCATTCATGTTGATGTCTGGAGTTCAAATTAAAGAATTTGATTACTCAAGGCCAAGACAATATTTATTAAAAGCTTGTGACTTGGTTAAGTACCTTGCTTCCCCCTCAAACAAGTCTAAATGAATTTTAGAAAGGCAAGTGTACTTCGTATAAATCCTATGCCAAGTGATATATTTGTAAAATCAATGCATGATCTGATGAGAAATGACTGTTTGATCTACTTTAGCTATTGAATAGCTGTAAGGTTGCACCTATTCAGTAATATGTAAGAACAATAATGAAGCAGAAATCTCTCAAGTATGTCTTGCACTTGCAGTGTATCTTTTTGAATTTCTGGTACTTCTACATATCCCATGAATCATCAAAAAAACAAAGAATCAGTTAGGGTAGCCTCTTGTACTTTTTATAGTTGATTGTGAATCTCTCTGAAGATTTATATGTGGTGAACTACCTGGATGCATGCATATTTTTTTCCATAATGTTAACTAGTTTGTTCCTTTTATGGAGATCTCCCCACAGTGATTTATACAATATTGGCCCTAAACTTCCATTTTTAGTTTTCCTGATCTCTGTTTTGATATGTTAAACTGATAGAAAATCCAAGCTTCTGCAAGTTGACAAGTTGCTGATCCCTCGAAATGTGCATCTTATATCAACAGCACTAATTGATTATGAGAAAAATGGAGAATCTAAGGAGGTGCAAGTAGGCATATTGCTTATCCCCTTGAAGTGTGCCTATTGTTCATCAATATCAATTGATCCCTTGTGTCTTTGTTTGTTTGTTCTTCTTCTCTTGTGGACACCTTGGTTTCAAATCTAGTCTAAATGCGGGAAAAGATACTCTTCTTATGACAGTTTTTTAACTAATGGGGAAAAAGATACTTACTGACTTGATGTTCAGGACCGTCGAATCTATAACATGATTTCTGCGAGTAAAATCATATATCTGTTCAAATTAGTTGTTGCATCGAGATTCATTGAATTTCTGATGTCAGACTCTAAATTTGATGTTGAATTTCTTGAAGGTTACATATCAACTCTGAGGAACAATGTGCGGTCACGTGCCTGGGGAGCTGCAGTTGGCTGCAGCTATCGTGTTGAGCGGTGCTCCGTTGTGAAGGTGTGGATTACCATTCTTCATTCCTTCCCTTCTGTGCTTTCTGGTTTTAGGGCAAAAAGAGTTCCCTTTTTTTATTTAAGGTAAATAATTTTATCAATAATGGGAAGAGCTCTTCTTTCGGAAACCACCTCTCTACCTGAAAAGGTAGGGTAAGGTTCGCGTACACTCTATCTTCCTAGACCCCAGTTGTGGGACTATAATGGGTATGTTGTTTTGTAATGGCAAGATCTCCTGTTTATAAGCAATATGTCAAAAAATAGAGAATCTTAATCAAAATATGATTCTGACAAGCAGCTCTTAATTTTCTATACAAATGGTAACCTCATGGGTGCACCAAAAAGAGACTATGAATGAGAGGTTATTCCTCAAATGTCCATATTCATTTTCCCCTCAAAAGCTCTTCTATTTCTTTCTTTCCACTGGACCCACATGAGTCCTAGTGAGGCAACATCCAGGCTCTTCTTCGAATTCTCTTTCTAAATTTGTAGCTGGAGAGAGTCTCTTTCACTGTACCTACTTTGTTTATACACACTACTTTGTTTTGCCAAACTTTCTGTTTCAGATGATTGTATATACTTTCTGGATGGACTTGCATTTACCAGCTATTCTTGCCTAGATACAAATTTATGTTACTTTTGATTTATATATGCGAGTAAATTCTTTGTATAACTATTGAATGTGCAGTTATCTCAATGTGGAACTTTGTGCCACCTCCCATATAACCTTTGTGATTATTTGTCTTGTCCTTCAGAAAGGAGGTGGAACCATCGATCTTGAACCTTGCCTAACACATTCCTCAACCTTGGAGCCTACTCTAGCTCCGGTGGCGGTAGAGCGCACTATGACCACTCGAGCTGCTGCTTCGGTATTATTTCAGTTAAATTGAAGTTCATTCTGCTTTTTCCACATTTGTTAATGTTATAAGACAATCTTTTGCTCACTTTCTCTGGTAGTCTAAAATTGTTTATCATGCTGCTGCTCTTTTCTCTATAAGTTGCATAATCAGTTGAAAACCATCTAGGGGAGACTATTGCTGACTCTTTCTCTTTTCCATATCTGTAGGCTATTGTTAAACCCCTTTTTACACTATAGCTGTCAAACTAACATCTAAGTGAAGCAATCCTATCCATTTAGACAGTTCGATAGAAAAGAATAAACAAAAATAAAGTGGATTTTGGTTTATTTGTCGGACCATGTATTTGCCTCAACTGTATTGCCTGAGGTAACTTTATCTTTACATTTTAGACTAATAACATAAATATAAATTCTGAAACTTGGAACTTCCAACATCTATACTTTTCGGGGTGATCCACTGCCTTCTATGATTCATCATATAAACAGCCCAAGTACATCACAGTTGAATTCGAGAAAATACTCAATCTTTATTCATCATGTTATCATCTTATCTACATTTTCTATGAGTTGTATTATGCTGCGACTATTTAGAAAAAACGAAATGAGCTCACCCAGTTCTGCGTATTGAAGATTAGGTTTCTTACTAGCCTGCATGGGGCAAGGGACTCGTCATGGAACACTCAATCTCTCACAAGTATTTAGTAAAGTGTGCTTCCTATGCAAGAACAATTTTAAAATGTAAAGAGTTAGTTCCTCTGGATTTTGAACTTTCCGCTTGATCCAATGGTAATGAAGAACTGCAAATGACTACTCAAAATATATCTGATACTCCATTTTAGGTTTATCGATGTGATATGATGATCCTCTTTTTGTTATGCATCTTTGCTTAAGGTACTGAAAGGAGAAGGAGATTTAAACTATGCCTTCTCTGTTAATCTTTGTTGTAGTGTATTGTCGTATGCTATTTTTCCTTTTAACTCAGCCCTCAACTTTTCTGTTGGTTACTCTCTTTGTAGAATGCACTACGACAACAGAGGTTTGTACGTGAAGTGACGATTCAGTTTAACTTATGCAATGAGCCTTGGTATGTACTGTTTTTCTGGATCATCTTGCTCGTCAAATAGATGCTTTTTTTTCCTTTCCTTGGATACAGAACTTCAGTTATGCATAGACCCTTGATGTGGTATAATTTCTGGATCAGCTTGCTGTTCAAACTTTTTTCTTTTCATGGTGATTTTTCTGTTGGGCTTTGTTCAAAACAAAAGGAGTAATTTTAATACTTTTGGTAAGTAATATATGGGGAACAACCATTTTTGTTTTCACGACTTTCTAGTGGTTTGTCTGAAGATATTTTTCAAACTTTGGAAAGGAGAACCAGGTAAATTTTTCAGTCAAATTATCTTCTCATGTATGTTACTAAATGGTTACAAAATTGTTGTTACTGTATGCAAGTGAGGCTAGTCTTTTAAAGATAAATCTACAATAAGTCCTCAAGACTAACCTTCAATGGGTATTCTCTGCATCACTTATCCTTTGTCCTAATTTCTGTACTTGAAAAAAATACTGACCATATGACGAAGAAGCATTACTCCAAAGCAGTAAGATTGATTCTTTGGAGGACCCTTTAGTTTTCTTAATTTCGATCACAGGTGCTTGGGACTTTAAGGACATTTCCCTGGTAGATATGGTCTTTGTAATCCTGTATTGAGCTTTTCCCCATTTGTTAATAAGCACTTGAAGTATGAATTGGAATATCAAGGATGAGCAATGCTATGTTTTACTTGTCATGCTCTATCTTTTGACTTGTGGTTTGAGTCAGTAACAAAGCCAGTGGTTTGATTGATATCCTTGAAAACAAAGCCCACTTTACAGGATCATTTACCTTGAAAGGTTCTTTCCAATATTTTAGCCTGATGAGCTGTTGCCTATGGTTTCATCCAGGCTTCTATTTACTTACTGTTGCTTTTCTTTCCCCAGGCTCAAATACAGTATTAGTGTTGTTGCTGACAAGGGTCTTAAAAAGGCCCTTTTTACATCTACGCGCCTGAAAAAGGGAGAAGTTCTTTACTTGGAAACTCATTCTAAGAGGTAACCACTGGCTTCACTCTTTGTGCCAACCTTCCATGGGAAAAATGTATCTGCTATACGACTCTCTTAGTCTCTTATATACCTTGCATGTTTCCTCTGTTAAGAGCGAAAAGAAAAGAAATATCATTGAGAAAGTGATTGATATGTGATCTTTAATAATTTATTGTCCAGTTTTTGCCTTCTGCTGTGATCTTCATTTTCCTTCACTTTCTGACTTGTTAATTAATCTGAAGGTATGAGCTCTGTTTTAGCGGTGAAAAGATGGTAAAGGCTACTTCTCAGATACATGAAATGGATGTTGACAAACTTCAAACTTACAATTTACACATGGCAAACGGAGAAAAAAATGGAGGGAATGGTGAGAATTCGATGGTAGATATGTTCCGATTTTCCCATTGTAAGAAGCCCCTGCCTCAGAAACTAATGCAATCAGTTGGAATTCCTTTGCCCCTTGAACATGTTGAGGTATTCATCCTTGTTTCTGCCCATTATATGTTAGCAATACAAACCTATGTTGCTCGGACTCTACAAAAATGCTGATAGATACGTGTCAGATCCTCAAAAACTACTGCATTTTTGGAAGATTCGATACGGATGTGGTAACATTTTTGGAGAGTCTGAGCAACATTTGTATAATAGCAAACACCATGTGATAATGGTTCACTTTAAAGCATGAAGCTGTGAACCAAAGCTAAACTCCATTAAGAAAACAGCTTCTTTTGTCTCAGGTCTACGTTTACCTTGTTGTCTAACAATGTTACTATTCTCTTTTGGAAGGTTTTGGAAGAGAATCTGGAGTGGGAAAACATTCAATGGTCACAAACTGGTGTTTGGATTGCTGGAAAAGAATATCCTCTTACTAGAGCACATTTTCTTTCCCCAAACTAGGCAATGTTTTGTAAGGAGAACTATAGGAGTTAGATACAATCTAAGACAGATGTACTGGGATTGATACTTACTAAGAATGCTATGCTAAATTGTAGAAGTCATGAACAATGTTATCTGAAACATTGTGCATATGGTGAATTCTTCGTCCAGTTTCTCTTGTTGTTGTTTATGTGTGTGTGTTCACTAATTTTTCAGAAATCAATTGACAGGTACCTTGGCATCCAAACTTGGTTAGGGTGGTGCTTACAGGCTTCTTGTCCAGTATTCATTTCATTTTTTTTTTAATTATCAACGTTTCTTTATTCAACGTTATAATGTCATGAAATAGGAATTTAAGATTTAAGTGTCTTTGTGTGTGTTCATCCATCGGTTTTGTGTCAATGAGTGAACCTATTCGAATGGCATCCAAACTTGGTCAAGTTGGACCTCACAAGCATGTTGATGAATAATTGTTTGCATTTTTTATCAATGGAGTTTACCGTAGCAGAAACTTTAATGCATCAGGCTCTTCATCTGTATGCACTCATTTTCCGCCTATTAAGTTATTTTCGAAAGGCAGACATTGCCTTTTCGAAGGTTATGCGTCTCATGGGGTATTGGTGATGACCACTGCAAAAAGGGGCAGACATTAGAGGCCATGCTTCAAATCACAAGCACCAATAAACAGCATTTTTTTAAAAGTAAAAACTTTTTGCCATCATCCAGGTTGGCAGTGATGAATATAATACACTATTATCAGTAGATAACAACTGAATGAGAAGAAAACATCTCAAATTTTGAGCATAGAAAAATGAAAAGAAGATGATTCTGAGGTTGAGAATGAATGTTATCTTGCTAATATTACAATTTACTATGACAAAGCAAAAACTGAATGCTTCTCACTATTGGAAACACCAAATCTATATTTCCTCTTCGACAGTACATCCAGGAAAGCAGTCAGGTCCAAATCTCTAATCAACATCTACCATCTGACTCGCGATACCTGTGCTGATAAAAAGCAGCAGGTAGCCAGTGGAATTAGAAGTTAGTCCATACGCCACCAACGTCAAAAAGGCAAGTAGATTGTGAATATGGGGTATAATTTTTCTCTACTCATCCGATGAACACATGAAGCTATTCACATCATCTCTCCAAGAAGCGTGAATCACCACTCATCCCATTTATTGATAAAGTCACTCCACATTGCTGCTGCAATGGAATCTCTCAAGGCAGAGGCACTCTGTTCTTGGACCTGAAAAGCCAAGTGTGGATCGGGATTGTCATCTAAATCAGGCAACTCTTCTACATATCTTCCTTCAACGTCTTTAAATAACCAGTCACTCTTTTCCTCACGCCGGATGTGATTGTGAATAACACATGCAGCTATAACAATGTCCCTCTGTGTATGAAAAGCATATTGAGGGGCAAGTTTGAGGATTGGAAATCTTGTTTTCAGCACATCAAAACATTTCTGAATGGCATTTCTAAGTGATGCATGCCGGTGGTTAAATAACTCATTTGCATTTCTGGGTAATAGATTAGCGCCCCGATATTCAGGAAGATGATACCGAATTCCTGGAAATGGAGCAATAAATCCATCCGTATTAACATAACCTGTATCAACAAGATAATACTTCCCTGCAACAGGCAATTTTGTCGATAAATATCAATGAGTTGTTTTGAGTATGTGTAGAAAAGCAAACGAACTAAACTAAAAGCAAAACTATGCTGTTTCGTAATTATGAAGAACCTTCAGGAATTGGAGGAAAGTTTTGATCAGGATCATCCAAAACGGCTCTCAATACTCGTGAATCTGTAGCTGAGCCTTCCCAGCCAGGGTAGACAAATATAAATTGGAGATCCAATGTGCATGCTGCCAATACATTTTGGGTCAAAATACCCTTCCTATTACGAAAACAAGATTGATCCTTCGCTGGCACATGAGCAGGGATATGCATGCCATCGATCACACCAATGCAATCCTGTAATAAAAAAGTCAGGTCAATAAGTCCAATCTATAATGAAATGAAACAAGAAAGAAGGGTCTCAAAGGTTAACCTCAAAATATGGGTAGAATCTATTACTTTCAAGGATCTGGAGAGGAGTGCTGACTGGAGGAAGTTGAAGGAACTCGCGGGATAACGACTTAAGTGCCCTCAATACATTATTAAAATGCCTGCTTATTGTTTCACCGGAGTGCTGATAGCGCTCTTGTATAACCCTGTTGCGTTCATTGTGGCCAACAATGTTCAAAAAGATTGCCAATTGCTCCTCTATCATAACACCAGCCGTGTCACGCAGCAGGCCTCTTTCTCGAAGGATGTTACAAAGCTTGTGAAAAACATGTTTATCCATCCTTAACATTTCCCGACACACATTATTGTCGGCACTGAGCAGTTCGCTCAAGAACCCAGACCCTTTAGGAGTTGAACCACGAGAAGGCTGCCTAGTTATATAATTATAATAGCGGTAACCAGCAGCAGCAGCAACTAATTCCAGTTCATCCAATTCTATGTCAACATCATCCATACTTTGGTGGATATACCTCCAAATGGATTTTAAAAAGTATGAAAGAATGTCCTACATGATGTCAATTTGGTCAATTGATCATTAAGTATCATCAATTCAATACTTTAAGCTGTCATGTACCTTACACAACCCATTAGAAGTTAAGAACACTATATTGAAAAACCAAATATGCGTGAAACAACCATTAATAATGAATTAAGACTATGTAATCAACAGTAACAACTATGCCTCAATCCCCAAAAAGTTGGGGTCGGCTACATGAATTCTCACTTACCATGTTTTCTGTTTAAAGTTAACTCATGTCATCATCATAATTCATACCAAACAAAAATAAATATGACAGATAGATTGTTTACATATAGATCAATTAAGTCAAAATGTTCCTAGAAAAGCAATAGGTTCAAAATGAATGTAATAACAAGACTAAACCTTTTCCCAACTAAACGATATCACCTATATGAATCTTTATCTACCATTGTGCCCTATTTTTAGCTAAGTCCGCTCTGTTTCTAATAAATTGTAGGTCTTTCCAGACAATTTCTTTCCATATGCTTTTAGATCAACCCCATCCCCTTTTAGCACCTTCTACCCATCATAGTTCTGCACCAACGGACTAGTGCATATGTAGGTCAATGCAGGATGTGACCAAGCCATATGATGTGGCCAGCTCTCATTTTATTCACAATGTGTGCTACCTGCACATTTTGGCGAATTTGGTCATTTTTTAATCTTATCTAAATATACAGTCAAAAGCCAAGAAAATCTTCTCCATAAAAGCCATGAACTTGTACAAAAGCATCCATGCCTGTAAATTTCATTAGTTGGTTGCACTTGAGGAAGTGTCGGACTTGGCGCTACAACCATATCAAAACATCCTCAAGAGAGATGAGAGTTCCTCTAGTATTTGGATTCTCAATTATTTCTAATGGAAAAAACAGACACCTTGATCAACACCTTTCATCTCATCTAATACTCATACATATCTACTCACAGGAACTTATTCCTCATAATGACAGCTTCCACATTCTTAATTTCAAGTTAGATGGCATTATTCTTATAGAACAGGATGTCAAGAAGCTTGACACACCTAAACGGGTTTCAACTTGAATCACCATATATAGGCTTTTGCCTTCACATGAATTCATGACAAAATTCTGTGAGATGCAAAAAAACGAGTTCTTTGAAGGAGGATTTTCAATGAGGTTAGACAAAAGGACATAATTTCAAGAAAGAAACAACAAAGTCAAGGTTCTCTAGAAAGAAACAACAATAAACAAGCTTCTCGAGAACGGAACAGTTGGGCCTTTTAAAGACGGAAGAGAAGACATAGAGAGCGGGATGTTACTCCTCCAGCACTTATGTGGAAAATCTGGAGATAAGGAAATAGAAGGGCCTTTTATGGTATAGAGAGAGAGACTTTGTACTGATGAAGAGTGGCCTCTTAACCCTATCTTCTTATTCATGTGCCCATGAGATACTTGTTACCATAGAGCATTGAGTTCTATTTGTAGAAAACTATATTTGTATACTCCTACTTTTAGGTATACTCCTTGTATATGGGCGTTATTTGCCCTTTTAGTCAATAAGATTTATTACTTCATCAAAACAATATAGATCTAGTCTCTTCCAGCATTTGACAGAAAAACAGAAGCACCAAGAGGTACTTGTTTTCATTGCAAAACCACCTTTGAAATGACGGTGAGCTCTCTGTGGATACCTAACATTTCTTTTTATGAACTCAAATATAGCACACAGGGATAGCTTAACCGAGGCCTAATCTAACTGAATCCTTTTACCAGAGAGAATGTGATATACTAACTAAAGTAGAGCCTTGTTAAGCAAAAACACAGAGTAAGGAGTATCAAGATTATATCTTTAATGGAAAAATAGTACATACAACAGAAAAATAACAGCACATATCTAAAACATATTAGCATTTAGGTATAGGTCTCTATGATTTTAGTTATTCTTCCCTTTGACATAGCTAAATCAAGAATCAAATGACGGTAAAGATAGACCCCACTCCTCGAAGCTCTAAAGAACGGCAAAAGACTTCTTCCAAATAAGAGAAGAAACAACATTTGATATGGTCTCATGCATCAGATAGTATATACAAAAAGACGACATTCAAAGATAACTAAACACACTATCAACAAACAATGTTCATAATTATTTTTCGGAAAAGAGGCAGTCTCCCTCATTTTCATATTAACGTTGTTTCATCTCCAAAAAAACCCAATTTGCACACACATTTCATTTCCCTAAAAATAGATAACTGCATTAAGCATAAACAACCAAACAGATGAGAACCAAATCAACAGCAAAAATGGGTACATTAAAGAAACCATGATTTATTTCAAGAAGTATCACCATTACCCCAGAAATCCATATACAATTCCATGAACATCAAAAAGACTACATTTTTCAGAAACCCATTAACAAAGAAACAAGAATCCCCCCACCCCCACCCATTGACGAATGTAGCTTCCAACACCCCTATTGCTAAGCGAAGCAAGAAAATTGCAAAAACGAAAAAAAAAGGACTAATAAACAGAAAGGGATGTTGAATAACCTGAGAAGAAGATCGTCTTCGAAAATCCAAGTACGTAAAAGTTCAAGTAAAAGAAGCAACTTTTAGATAAAGTTTTATGGGTTTTTTAGGCCAATTGAAGGGTTTAGAGTGTGTTGTGAAAAACAAAGTCCAAAGGTAGTTTTTAAAAATCATTATTAAAGTATTTTCAATGTTTATTTTAAAAATTATTCAAATTTAAAAAATTAATAAAATACTTAATTAAGAATATGTAGTAGCGGTGACGTGAATAACATGTGAGATAAGACAAGTAGTTGCATTAGAGAAGCAATTACAAAAGTGCTAGGGATAGCGAAAGAATAAATTTGGTGTCTATTAAGGAGATTGGTGATGGAAGGAAGAAGTATAAAAAAAAAAGGTGAAAGCAAAGATGGTTGCATATATAAAATTGTTGGAGTGCGTGGATGAAGAAGAGAAGTAAGTGCTTAAGGAAGTCTATAAGATGATAAAGATAGAAGCTAAATACTGGTTATGACTACTAAGAAAGCATCTTTCAAATGCTTCTTATGTCGAGTTAGCAGATAAAGGTGAGGATAAGAAATTGTATAAGCTCGCAAAAGTAAGAGTGAAAAAGACTCGCGACTATATCAGGAGTGTAATAAGGATGGAAAAGCTAAAGTATTGTTGGAAGAGATCTCCATTAAACAAATATGAAAAGTGTACTTTTACAACTTCTTAAACGAAAGGTAAAGAGGTATCGGATTGGGTAAATTAGCATTCTAAAAGACTTTGGAGTGCTGTAGATGCTCTAAAGTTGAACAAGTTAAACATGCTAATTGTAGGATCCACGAGGAAGAATGATTGGATCCCATGAGATTTCATGTAATTTTGAAAGAACACAGGCAAGAGAAGTGTAGAGTAGTTGATTGGGTTGTTTCATGCTATATTTAAGGGCACAATGATTTTATTGTACAAGAACAAGGGCGATATGAAATTACTAAATCACGCTATGAACGTCCAGAATAAATTAATGGAGATGATGGTGACGAAAAGAGTCCATTTCTGAGAATCAATTTAGATTTATACTTGCGCAATTGACTATTGAAACCATCATCATGTAAGAAGGTTGGTAGAGAAATATTGGAAAAGAAAAAGGGACTCACATAATATAGTGTTCATTGACTATGAAAAGGCCTAAGACAAAACCTCGAGGAATGTTCTTTGGAGGTTTTTAGAGGCTAAAGGTGATTGAAAAAGTTCTACTTGTTCTCTAGAGTTTAAGAACAGATTCTTGCCAACCCCTTATTTGTCTATTAAGTCGGTTTTGCTAAATGGAGCATTGAAAGCACCTATATTGTAATACGTAAGAAGAAGGAGGACTAAGCAACTGTGCTACTACTATTGGCAACCCAAACTAAAAACTACAATTGAAAATTCAACTTTAGATTCTCTTTGATGTTTAGATCTGATGGTGGTGTTTGGGCAAAAAATGAAAAAAGGGAAATTTGGTGGTCACGAGTAAACTGCGTGATGATTTATTTTACGTTAGTATGCATTTTTTTAATATTTCCACATTCTTTATAATTCCTTGCAATACAGCACTAAGAAAAGGAATTGGTCGTATCCTTAATGTTCCATTTGCTTCTCCACCTAGTGATGATGCTCCATTATAATTCCTTTGGAGCTTTTGAAGAGGCGTCACATGCCTCTATAAAGTGAGACAGTGGAAAAACCAGAAAAAAAGAAAAGCACAACAGAGGGTCAGAGGAGAAAAATAAGAAACACATATATATGTATATTGTATAATATTTTGAGAGTTTTATTAGTTGAAAGAGATGTTTTATTGTGTAGAGCTTGGACTCAACTTTTGTCCAGAGTTGTTGAGTTGCACATTTTTGTGAAAAGGTTGTTGTATCTTGGAGGGGACAAGTCAATGAGAATATTGCTGGACCGGTGAAAATATTTTTATTTTACCGCAATGAACTTGAATCTCCTTAAAGAGAGCGAGATATACGCGCCTCAACCTAAAGAATATTTGTTATTTTTTTTTATTTTTCAATTTTAATTTTATAATTATTATTGTATTTTCACCAGCATTTTATAATTGGACTGAGCTAGTGACCAATCTAATGGTGATTTGGTGGTGATGAATCATCGGAAGAAGAGATGCATCTTTAAAAAATAGTATTATAATTGTATTAAATATAAATAATAATTATAATACAATTCAAATTCAATATTATGCATTGTTATAAATTTAATTATTTTACATAACCTATGAACATAGTAATCATGGCTTATGAAATAGAACTTGGATAAACTTATACTCCGTGTTCATCAGATAGTACTGAATGTATACCTCATATATTTTTGTGAAGCAAAGAGAAAAATTAAAGACAATATATTTGAGGAGCGAAAATAAAAAATCACTCAAAATAGAAAAAAAAACTCTGCAAATAATAGCACTGTAGGATAGAGTGCAAAATGGTGTATTCTTTATATTAGTTACTTAATATTTTAAAATATTAAATTAAATTATTCGTATTAGTAAATAAAATTCAATATCATCTATAAATTGTATTACAAACAAATTACCAACATCTTATTAACTTAAATTAATCTTTACTAATATAAACATTAACAATACTATTGCTATTTCAAATTAAAACTTTTTCTCTTCAAAGTAACTACACTACAATTCAAACATTAAAAAAAAAAAAAGCATCTCATTCACCTTTATACATCTACTGTTCCAAAAAATATATGTTTCATTTTTATTGAGACATATCAGAAGATTTAAAAATTAAATACGATTTACATGTATAGAATTTATATATTTAAGTTAGAAAGGTATTTACTAATTTAACTTTTAAGTTAGGAAATTTATGCTTTTTTAGGAAATTTAAGTTAGGAAATATATATATATAGATAGATAGATAGATAGATAGATAGAGAAACATAGATATATTAAGTCGGTTTAAAGACAATCTAAAAGTGCGGGAATTAGGTTTTCAAAGAGAGAAATAAAACTACACTTTCAAACCGTTAGTTTGAAAGTCTTCTAGATAACACAATGATAGTATATATATATATATATAGAATTTAGATATTTAAGTTAGAAAGGTATTTACGTAATATATTATTAAAAGGAGAGGATAAAGTCACCATATTAAGCCACTTGGTAGTCAGTGGCGGATCCAAAATTTTCGTCCAAGGGACTCGAAAAAAGTAAGCATGTTAATAGTGTTGGTAAAAATCGAATTAGATATGAAAGCATCATATCATAAATTTGCGAGTTTATATACACTTTCTTAACCAACAATATTCAAATAACCCCTTAATCACTCTCTTGAACGAATTACGTGTAAATTTAGTAATTTTTAGCTAAAATTTAATTTTTTATTAAAGAATTGATTAAATATACAATGATATTTACTTTGAAATCTATTTCTTAATTGAATTATTATTAAATTTATTTAAAGTTTTAATAGAAATTCATAAATTGAAGAATTTGAATAATGGAGTTTTCGAAATTTCATTTTTTTTTATCATTTTTTGGAATTTAAAGAAAAGAGAGTTTGTAATATAGTAAAGAAAAAATTCATAAAATTTAAAGAAAATAGAGTTTGTAATATAGTAAAGGAAAAAAACAAGTAGAAAGTATGCATCCATCAAGAATTGATCTTGGGCAAAAAGGAAAAAACTTAACTACTCTACCACTAGTCCATCCGACAAAAAATGCACCTCTAAGTGGGGCCCAATTCAGAACGAATTGGGACCCCACTTAGAGGTGCATTTAGGCTCTTAACACATCCTCAAATCTCTCTTTTCGCCTATAGACATGATTATTGTATTATTATGGTAACCGCTCATTGGTTATACCCTACAGGAGGCCTCTAAAAAATGCACCTCTAAGTGGGGCCCCAATTCAGAACGAATTGGGGCCCCACTTAGAAGTGCATTTTTTATATTCAAAAAGTGTAATATTAAATATATATCACTAAAATTAAAATTTGAACATACGTAGATAGTATAATTTTTCATCCTTGTCGGCTCCCCGAATCATTCTCTTGAAGCTCATCCTCTTCATCATAAATGACCCGCTTGTCCCGAAATAACATGGACCAATAGGGAAATCCCAATTCATTGGGCCTTTTGATACAATATAGATCCGCCCTTGTTGGCAACCTATACATAAGTCATGTGGCATCTTAGGACAATTAGTTAAAATTAGTTATTTGTTAATTCAATTATAAAAACAAAATAATAACTTTAAATAATAGTAAATATTTACTTTTTATTGCAAAGTTATGCTCTTTATACAAAATAGATTACTACCTAAAGATTTTTATATATTTTATTATAAAAATAATATTGTAAATTAATCTTTAAATTTACGTTGGTTGATTTAAAACTGTCTAGATAAAGATTTATAAACCAACACATATAACAATATACTGAAAATATTAAGAATATATTTTTATTATTTATGTTAACATGAATTATACATTAATAT
>JAOTQR010000086.1:23124566-23141195 GCA_025774065.1 Solanum ossicruentum | reverse complement strand
TATATGGTGCGAAAAAACATAGCTCTGTATTTGGCTCAACTCAATTAAATATGCAACATAAATAAAGATGCAACATAAATAAAGAAATACTAGATCTAAAATAAGTAGAATAACAATCTTTACTTCTTGGGGAGTTTCTCTAACCGACAACTATCACTATGAGCTTCGTGATGATACAACGTCTTGCCCACGCTGCCAGAGCCGTCCCGTACTTTGTCGGGGTAGGGGACGAAGAACTAGGGGAGTGGATCCATCCCAAAACTGATGTCATCTCAGTGGCAAGTGAGGAGTTGTACCTTGGTACAATTCTATCCTTTGTTAGCTACATAATTTATGAGTTCAAGTAATTAATTCTACTCTCACTCGTATCGGTGCTCAATACTACTCCAAAAAATGATTTTTATATAGCTCATAACTTTAAAGAATATGAATTCTCAAAATCTAATCTTTCGGGGACTTAGCCCGACTTTAACTTTTCTCAACTTATCTTAAACTTTTCTTTATCTGAAAAAACTATTGTTACAAGTGTTTCAAAACATAACTTTATTACTCAGCTATCTTTCGAGTACAAAACTTTAAATGCTTCTTAAAACTTAGTTCAAAACTGTCTGAAATCATAGGCTTCTTGTTCCTCTATTCATAAAATACTCATAAAAATACTTTTTCTGGAGTTTAAAGTAAGGTATCAAGCTTCATAGATTTCTATAGAAATTTTAGGATTTGACTAATCTAACACTTCAGCGTAGCATCTCAACTCAAGACTCCAATGCAATAAAAGAATTTAATAATTCTCATACTTTTCTCCAAAAATAGCATAAACAAGAAAATTACTCAAAATAAAGAAATCTTATTGTAAACTTCTAACTTGATATCTGTAGAAACTAGTAATTACATAATGAAAAAATAATACATATACATATATATATAGATTGATAGATAGATAGATAGATAGATAGATAGATAGATAGATAGATAGATAGATTTTTTTGTAGACCTTACATACTTGAGAATCAACTTCTTGGAAGAATTGAGAAGAATTCTTGAAAGCCCTAGTTACCGTTCTTAATTTTCCTTACGCTTGAGTTTTCTTGGGAGCATTTTTGAAGAATGAAGGTATAAGATAAACATTTACGACTTAAATTCGACTTAAAACCAATTAGTTTAGGATTATGGGGTGTGGGAAAGGTCAAAACTATACTTTTCAATTAAAAGAAAAAAAAATTAGCTCGATTTTGTACTGGTGTGAGTCGTGCACCAATGTTAAATTACCGGTTTTCGCAAATTTTCAAACTTCGTCGAAATTTTGAAAAAATACAAGTGTGATTCTGCGTCCCTAACATGTCACAGAAGGGGCGCAGAAAGCTCACTGTTTTGCAATTTTTTGGAAAATTTTAATTTGACTCGGTCGCGTAAAAATTGAGTCGAGACTATTTTTCGGCTCGATTTTTCGCACTGATCGCAAATTGGATCTTGAATTTGCAAATGGAGCATGGGAAGATGCGTCACGCGCAAGATCAATTCTAGGGGCAATTTAGTCTTTTCACCGGATGTTACAATGACGATAATTCTGCTGATGTATCTTGTGTGCCCTAATTTAATTATACTTATTTTAAAAATTTTAAGTTTAAATTAAATTTTGTATGAAAAATAAAGATTGTTTTACAAAATCATTAATATTCTATTTATGAAAACGACAAAGGAAATAATGATGTGCATCAAGATGAAGTAGAGTTTACAGGCATGCCCTTATTAACACAATTGTAATTCGTTTGTCTAAAATATTGAATAATATGAATTATTTCATGTGATTTTGATATTGTATTTTATAGATGTTGATATGAATTTGCAATTATGAATAGTACGGTTATAATAAGTATTTTTATACTTTTATTAATTACAAAATGTGCATTGAAAAATAAAATAATTGACATTTACTTAATTTTTTCCTTTGTCAACAGATTATTGGGATATAGGTGATCCAACATTTGAATGTGAACATTGTGGTGCATACTTTTGGTATGAAGAAAGAATCAACAAGAAATTGAAAAACAAAAAGCCTGAATTTTCTTTATGTTGTTTTCATGGCAAAATTAATTTACCTAGGCCAAAAGATCCTCCGATACTTCTAAAAGAATTATTATTTGGTAACTATTTCCCTTGTGTTATCATATTAAACTAATATATGCATACATATTAATTTACTAATTTTATTTTTGCAGGTCCAAAAAGTAACCAATTCAGAGATAATATTAGAAGTTATAACTCAATGTTCTCATTTACATCAATGGGAGGGAAAGTTGATGCTTCAGTTAACCATACAAGGGGACCAAAATTTTTTAAACATTCCGGTCAAAAATATCATCAAATTGGTAGTTTATTGCCTCCTGAAGGATCTACTCCAAAATTTGCACATTTTTATATATATGATACAGAAAATAAAGAGCAAAATAGAATTCATGCACTGAAGTTAGTATTTCAACATCCTTAATTTATTATTACAAAATAATTGTGTAATAAAAATTAAAGATAATAATATAATTTATTTTATTTTGCAGTCGTGGTGAAAGCATAAATAACCTTCATGCGAAAATTATTCATGATTTGAAACAAATGCTTGATGATCAAAATGTTTTGACAAAACCATTTAGAATGGTAAGAGATAGATTTCAAGAGGATACTCATTCTAATGTTTGACTCAGATTGATAGGGAAAAGAAATTATGATGGAAGAAGGTATAATCTACCAATAGTTTCTGAGGTAGCTGCTTTAGTGGTTGAAGATTTTGATGTCTCAAGATGTGACAGAGATATTGTTGTTGAAACACAAACAAGACAACTTCAAAGAATTAATGAATTGAATGCTGCATATTTAGCCCTACAGTATCCATTATTTTTTCCATATGGTGAAGATGGATATAGAGAGGATATTCTTTTAAATGAAAAAGTAGAATCAAATGGGGCAAGAAATTATGTTAGCATGCGTGAATTTTTTTCTTACAAAATTCAAGAGAGGAGAGGTGAAATTCCAACAATTGTGATATCCAAAAGATTATTTCAACAATTTTTGGTAGATGCATTTTCAATGATAGAATCCTCTAGGTTGAAGTATGTTAGAACTCATAAAAAACAATTGCTAGTTGCCATGTATAAAGGATTAGAAGATGTTGTTCTAATTTGAGAAATAAATCCTTCTTCTCAAGATAAAAGGATAATTTTGTCATCTAGCTTTATAGGGTGCACGATACATAATTCAAAATTATCAACATGCTATGACAATTTGCAAATGGGCTGGTTATCCAGATCTCTTCATCACATTTACTTGCAATCCAAAGTGGCCGGAGATTAGCAAATTCGTAAAGAGTAGAGGTTTGCAACCAAAAGATCGTCCTGATATTTTATCTAGGGTATTTAAAGTAAAATTAGATCACTTAATAAAAATTTGAAAGAGAAGCAAATCTTTGGAACTGTAAAACCAGGTATGCTTTTTTTTTTTTTTTTAAAAAAAAGAAATTATTCTCTTAAGTATCTAAATATTACATTAGAAGATGTTATTTACTAATGTCTTGCGAAAAGAATCATATAAAGTATATATTTTGTAGTTCTTACACCGTCGAGAGATTTAATAAACTTATGCAATTAAATGATAGTTTCGAAGTTCTTTTAGTCATCGTTAAAATGATAATAATTAATTGTCTTGTAATTTAACTTTGTTTGATACGATAATAATTTAGATAGAAAACATATAATTTAGTTATTTACACTATGAAAAATCTAATGCGAAATAATTAAATATTACAAAAGTATAATATTAGTTATTTTCAATTATTTAGAAAAAATATATATTGTTTACTCAACAATGATATTTGACATGTTGATTTGTCAATCAAATTTATATAACACTAAAGTAGAATATTACATTATTTATATTAACTTTAAATTTTAATCTTTGCATATTATGTGTGCAAGATATTGTAAATAACTATTGTTAACTTAAAATTATTAACTTATCAACCGTCTATACAATCTATTAACAAAATTAAGAAGAAAAAAATATGCATATAAATTACATAATGCTTTGACAAAAGCTATGTGGTTTTACATATTTATTTGATGCATCAATAATATATGTATATATTTATGTAGTTATGTTTAAATTTTTATTTATAATAATGTATTTTTTTCTTTTCAGTGATTTATACTATTGAATTTCAAAAGTCAGGTCTACCTCATGCACATATATTGTTGTTTCTTCACAATAAATGTCCAAATGTAAGATACATCGATGAAATATAGATATCACAGAGTGAAACAAGTCTTTCTGAAGTGCATTGAGTTTTTATTTATTTTTTATTTTAAAATTAAAGACGATATAAAAAAAGGTACTCTTGCTACATGATAAGAAATACATTATTAAATGAAACATTAAAAGTATCCTTACTACATCATGTTAAGAAAAATACTTATACAAAATATAATTGAAATATTTTTACACATGATGAAAAAATCTATTTTTAAATCATACTAAAGTATCATTAAATCATAATAAAAACAATAATTTTACAAAATTTGATAAGAATAACATAACAATACGATAAGAAAAATACTTTCACAAATTGTAATATTGTTAATTTCTTAAAAAAATTTTGATAAAGTATTTTTGCAAAATGATACTAAAAACATCATTGCAACATGATAAAAAATAATTTTCAAGAATTTACTATAAGTATCTTTGGAAGATGATAAATTAAACACTTTTACATAATGATAGTTCACATAGTAGAACTGATTTTACAAGACGGAAATAAACAAATTCAAAGGCAATCACTCCTTCCTCAAAGAAATTTATCAATAATCACTACATGGATACTAGTATAATATGCTTTGAATTAGACAGTCTTTTGTATTATTTCCTATTTGAGAATATTGTGCCTGGGCTCCTATTTGACTTCTTGCATTTGACTCCTTTTCACATCATTTCACAGGTCAAACCTAATGTTCTATTTGGTTTAACAAATTCAGAAATAATGTTGTAGTTCTTCCATTTGCCTCCATATTTTCACAAGTTTGTTGGTTATGACATATGAATGTTCTGTCTGGCTTATTAAATTCAAAAATAATGTATACAGAAATAATGTTGTAATTAACTTGTGGATGTTTGCTAAGTAAAATTTGTTGGAATACGATTTATTGTGTTATCTTCCATTTATTATATGTAGAAATACGTTGGATTGAATTGATTTTAACTGTTGTCTATATTGAGGTTGAAAACTTGATATTCGCTCAAGTTCGTGGGATTCCATTTTGCGTTCTTATTTTTTACTAAGGCACATGATATCAACCCCTTTCCAATTGAGGTTGCACATTTGCAACACTTAAGTAATTGCACTATTTCCCTTCAAATGTGATAAAATTTAACTTTTGTTCTTGTATTGATTTTAATGAGGTTCATAAAATATTATTATCAATTATTTTTTTAACGATTAACTACTATTTTCACCAAATATAGTCTATTAATTTAGTTTCACCAACAATTTTTAAAATTTTATTTTCATCAAGTTTGAGTTCCATTTATAGAATTACACAAGCTATGTCCGACTATGAATATTAACAACTAACTTTTATTTTACTAAATCAGTAAATTAAAACTTCTAAATATCATAATCACAACCATCTTATGTGTTATAGACTTGTTCTTTTTCAATAGCAAGAAGCATTGATCAATTTTTATTTAATTAATTAAAATAAATGTAGCATGCCAATATAAGTCACAGACAAATTAATTATAGCATTGTGGGACAAGAAGCATTGATCAGTTTTTATTTAATCAATTAAAATGAATGTAGCACGCCAAACTTGACTTTTCAAGTCACAAATAAATTAATAATGGTCTTGTGGGTATTAAGGGTCACGTTTTGTATTTGGTTAGAGATTTTTAAATTTCAAATTTAATTATAATTAATAGTTAAAGGTATTTTTTTTATCTTTATTTGATCTTTATATTATTTTAGGATGTCTAATAATAGTTATTCACTTTATAATATTAAGGAATAATTTTACACTTAGTTCCTAATTTGCATCATTATTAATTATAGTCATTTCATTTTTACATTTTTCAAAATATAGTATTTATTATATTCAAAGGGTACCTTGATAAAATTACCCCGTTATTTACTACTTCTTAATCCATGTACCAAGTCAACAGGGGTCAAGTAAATTTGGACGGAGAGAGTAGAAATTAAATATCAAATTTTTAAATTTTGATTCACAATTCAATAATCGATAAATCAATCTTTGATTCAATATAATATTCAGCAGTATCTTATTGTAGTTGTAGCTGATTATATTACAAAGATAATACTATTACTTCCTTTCTATTTTCCCGATATAATAGAAGATCAACAATTAAAAAGACTTTTAAGAAAAGCTAATGACACAATTAAAAGACATATTTATATTATTCATGTTTAGCCTTTAATTTCTTCTTTGTAATTATATTAATAAGTAATTCATATATTAATATATAACTTTCATTAAGTAAATAATTTAATAATCAGATAATACCATATATCAAATGTTATTAATATCATATCAGTTACAAATTCAAATATCATAATTTTAAAATTTTACTTGAATATGTCATGACCCTGAGCCGCAGTAATCAATACCCACTCTATCATCGGACTACAATCCAAACAATAAGCAACTAATATGAAATAGACACTTTTAGGATGCAGCAACAATGTAAAACACATGTTTAAATGTCAAACAAACATTGAGTTCTCTGAACTCAAATAGTATAGTCTAAATAGTGAGGAAATTAACCCTTAGAATGTGTAATTGCATTGTTAGTACTGTCTACATGTACTTCAATAGTAAAAGATGGAATGAATCTAAAAAATTATTATATCTGTTGCATACAATAAACTTGTTATTTGATTATGCAAATATGTACTATTCATTGTGACTGTAATTGTAATATTGAATCACATATCACGTTTCAATATATGTTGAATTGAATATTATATTCTGATACATATTGAAATTGATATCATATTCCCATGCGAATTATCAACTACCAAAATTTTAATTAGATTTGATAATTCAATTTTTGATATTCTATGCCAGTGGGGCCCTTTGTTTTTTTCCAAATCACATACTTGTAAGATATTCATAAAATAACTTGAACTACCTTCTTCTTCTTCTCCTCCTCCTCTCTATTTTCTTCCTTTTGCAAGTTCTCTTTTCTTCTTGCCTATCGCCGGAGATTCAATTGGAAAATTCACCAGCCGTTTATGGATTGCAGAAGCAGATCCCTATCAGCATCGCCGTCCGCCGTCTCCGCCGCCGCCAACAACCAATCTCCGACTCTTCAGTTTTCATCTAAGCTCTCTAATCCTTCATTCACTCCTTTCACCCCGTGGATACGATACCTCCGGTTCAGTTTTTCCTGATTTTTCTTTCAATTTTTGTATGCGAAGAGAACTACCGAAGGTATATTGACGATTTTGCCCTCGAGTTCCTGCTTATATGTTTATGAAGAACTTTCTTTTCTTAAACTTTGACCTGAAGGTTGGATTTTTACTGCTTTATGAAAATAATAAAAGAGAGTTTGGAGTTTTGCTGTTTCTGAATGGTGGTAAGATTTTGCAAGTTGTAGGAATTGCTTTTATTTTTATAACTGTGTTGTTTGGATCTGCTTAATTTCATGGATACCTGTACCATAATTAACTCTGTCCACAAAGTCTTGAAGAAAAAAAAAAGAAATCACCTTGTGTTTTGTTTCTGGAATTGAACGTGAAACCTCATCATGCTCAATTTACTCCATTGACCAGTAAGCCAAACCCTTGGGTTAGTTTGTTGGAAATTATAAGTTTAGTGAAGTTGATATCTATTGGACATCAAGGCTTTGATGAGGAACATAAATTACTTCCTTCAAAAAATTAATTTTCACTTTTAACCGATGTTGCTCGGACTATCCAAAAATGTAGGCACAACCATGTCGGATCCTCAAAAAAAACTGTATTTTTGAGGGATCTAACACTCCCAGAGACAAGTTTGAAGAGTCCGAGCTAGATAGCTTTTAACATATCGGGAAAAGATGATTAATTTTTTTCATGTTTTACCTTTGGCAATAATTACTTATTCTCCAAATTATTTTTCAAGGCCTAATATTAAACATCAATTAAGTTGGACATTATGGTATGAACCATTGTTTCTTAATGGACATGTAAATTTCCAAAGTGGACAAGTAAAAGTGAATGGAGGGAGTAATTGTTATTTTCCTTAAGTTTAGCTGAAGGTCGGATGTTTACTGCTCCCAAAAAAAGGGTTTGAGTTTTACTGTTTCTGAATGATCACTAAGGAATTGAAGTTCTTAGACATTAGAAGTTTTACTGATGGTGATTATTGTAAGACATGAAAGTTTTGAACAGGAATACAAAGATATTTTAGTTCTCCTAAAAATGAGCTAAGGTTGGAATTTTATTACTTTCAAAAACAAAAAAAAAGTAGAGAATTAGAAATGGTTGGAATTTACTGCTTCTGAGTGATGGGTTTTGAGGTTGTTATAAAATTAAATTTACTGAAGGTGATTATTGTACCATGCCAAGATTTTGAGCTGCAATATATGTTAATTATAGTTCTCCTAAATTTAGCTAAAGGTTGGATTTGCTTGTATTGAATGCTGAAAAGAGTTTGAAGGTGTAGAAAGTTCATGTTTTTACTAAGGTGATTAATATAGGAGATAAGCTTTGTGAAAATTATTTTTACTTTTTTGTATAAGTGGAGAGGTAAATACCATACCGCGTTCAACTGAATTTTTTGTTCTTCAAGTATGGTTGTAGAACTTAGAGATACAATACAAAGTTTTAATTGGATCGAATCACTCAAACGAATTTGCATCACAGTAACTGATCAAAAGGTCACAAGGGGAAGTCCTAGTGGTTGAGGTGGGGAGTAACGACCTAAAGATCTCAAGTTTGGGTTCTTGCTTGAACACTTGATGAGTTCACCTGATCTAACCTCAGTGAGCATGTCACATCAATAACCTATGCTTGTCGGCTGAACAGGCTTTCTGTTGAATTAATCATGTGGGCATAAGCTAGCCGTGATACCATAGATATTAAAAAGGAAAAAAATGGTAGACTGATCTAAAGTGGAGCACTTATGATGGTTGGTTTTCTAGAACCTTCATAGTTAAACATTGTTTTTCAACCAGCCTTACTGCTTGTATTATCTTTCATAAACATTGTGTTTCAACCAGCCTTACTGCTTGTGTTATCTTTCAATCAAAATTTGATTTTAGAATTTTTGTGCAGTTTAAACTCTTTCAGTAAAGCTATCATTTTGAGCCAAAATTTCAACTTGAATTGGACACTATTTAAATTATAGCTAAGAAGAGGTGGAGGTGTGGCACTTTAAATGATTTAAGTGCATTCTATGTCAATTTAAGATGGCTGCTTCTACAAGTGTGACGAGTCCTCTACATAAGAAGATGTCTGCGAGGAGGACTAAGACTTCTGGTTGGGCTGCATTTGACCTCAATGAGAGACTGAAGCAACAAGATCTTGAGCCAGAGCCTGAGAGAGAAACCTTCCCCCACTTATCTGTTCCTTCCACTTCCTTGAGGGGTCCATCTCAAAGCATCACAAAGAACAGTGGAGCAATTGTAGAGAAACCTTTTTCATCCTTGCTGCAGCCATCTGTAAGTTTTCCGTCTTTAACGGCTAATAAAGAGTCTGATGCCAATCAAATTCAAGTTGGCAATTCTTGTTTCAGCCAGAGTGATGGTATTATCCAAGAAAGAGGTTTTCTTGAGGCGTGTCAAAAGCTGAAAGAGCTCCACCCGTGGGCTGATGACACCTTGATCACAGATGTCAAGGCTGGTGTAAATGATTTCAATAAGGCCTTAACATTGTTGGAAGCAATGGTATCTGCTGATCTTACATATGTTGCACATGACGACAGAACAAAACCAGAAAAAGCAGATGCTCCCTGCATACAAAAATTTAAAGATATATACACAGATACTACAGGAGTGAAATCTAGTATTAAGGATTCTCCCATAAATATTAGTAAGTGTGCTGCTATTAAAGGTGTGTCATTGACAGACAACGTGGATCTGGATGAATTGAGCCATGCACTTGCTAAGTGTCTCCAGAGCAACAGTCAAGAACTAATAAATAGCTGTATTTCTGTTGAGAACAAACTTCATTTTGATGAAGCAGTGGGAAGTATGAGGTTTGTACCAGTTGAGCCTGAGTGGGAAGAGGATGATATTTACTCTATCCATCGGAAGGATGCGGTGAAGATGACGAGGTAGATTTTACTTGCACTTGTTCATAGGTGTTTACCTATTAAGTGAAAACATGATTGTCTAACCTTTTCCCTGCTTCCCTGTTTTTCTATAATTTCATTTTAGATTTCAAGGATAGTTTATACTCACTCTAAGGACAGCTTATACCAGCAAAGGGTCAAGTATTGGCTTGGTTTTGTTCAGGCCAGTAACTTGATTGAGAAACCAAAACCATTATGATTTTCATCAACTTATTAAAACTTCGATTCTTGTTATTCTATCTCAGAAAGCTATGATTCTTTTATTGAAAGTTTGTACGAAGCACCAACTTGAGGAATAAAAGAGAAATAAGACTACATTCTTGAGAGGACTAAGAACTCCAACAACTTTTCCGTCTCTCCTTCCTTCATTTACCAATAGTTGGTATTTAACACCTTTGTCGAAGTAAATAGAGAATCATGTGGAAAGATGAGATGCAGACAATCTGCAGCTAAAACACAATGAGAATACATGTTCTAAATAGCCCTCTATTTGAATATCAAAGATTTTTTGCATCTACTGGTGCAGAGACCCAGTGGGTAATATATTTAAAATTCTACAGGGTTAACAATGGGTCCTAATTATCGGGGAAGCTAAGACTGGTAGATTGAGTGTTTTTTTTTTCATGAAAGGGTATTCAGTATCTTTTATATTTTTACGTAAATGGGAGACAGTGGTAGTTAATGAACGTCTCTTATGCTATTGGATTTTCTATATTTGAAGTGATACTCCCTAAGAACCTGTGAACAAAAGATCTCTTCTAAAAGCTCTGCCAGGTTTGGTTCTTAAACAAAGATAATTATTTGTACATGTGGCATATTTTAGTATGAAACATTCGGAGAATTTCAGAGGCCAAGCAACTTCAATAGCAGATATCATCTTTTCAACAAACTTTGTAGCATATTATGATGAAACAAATCATTTTCGTTCTTTGTTATTATCATCTCAACAATAATTATTACTCCCTCCGTCCCATTTTATGTGGCACCCTTTCCTTTTGGGTCCGTCCCAAAAAGAATCACCTTACTCAAATTTGAAACAATTTGCCTTTAAAATTTCTTTTTTTACTCTTAATGAAATGATTCTCAACCACACAAATATCTAAAATTGATTTTAGACCACAAGTTTCAAACGTCTTCCTTTTTTTCTTAAACACCGTGCCAAGTCAAAGGGTGCCACATAAAATGAGACGGAGGGAGTATAAGTTTCATGGTTTTGAACGCGGTAAGTTCTTATCCTATTTATTATTAAATCAATTCTGAAATCCTCTCTCCTTCTATAAACAGGTCAGCGGCTCGACATTCTAAGGCTTCCAGTGAGGCCTATCTCAGAGGTGACCACTTATCTGCCCAACATTTTTCTCTAAAAGCCCGAGAAGAGTGGGTTGCTGCTAAAAGGCTAAATGCACAGGCTGCAAAAGAAATTTTGACTGCCCGCAACAGTAAGAATGATCAATGGACATTGGACTTGCATGGTCTTCATGCAAAAGAGGCAGTTCAAGCCTTACAAGAGCATTTGCAAAAGGTTGAATCTCAGGCGGCACAGAATTTTGCTGCCCATACGAATCAAGTTAACTTGAAGTGCAGCTTTGGAGCTGCTGTCTCTATTGATGTGGGGAATCGGAGCAAAGGGTCCCCGTTGAATAGGCAGCGGCCAGCTTTCTTAGAGGTCATAACAGGTACTTTCCTCTTGAGAAGCGTTGCTCAAGGATCATGTTCCTGTTGAACTTGTTACAAGTATAAATGTTTCACCAGCAACATGTTCTTCAATGCGGTTGTATTTATAAGTTGGGAGTGTGTTTGAACCTGTTCTTACTTTATGAGTGGCTCTTCATTATTCACTATATTGCTTTTGCTCTAGGCATTTTGTTAGTATCCACAAGTATTATGAGAATTGTACATTCCAAAAATATTGGGCTTTTAGTAGGAAGATTGAGTAGCCTACTTGAATTGTTATGCTTGATATCTGGTGAATCACAATCGTGGAGCTCAACCCCATGCATGTTACTGGATCATAGCATCATGTATCTATATGAGTTTGTAGTCCTTCCCTTTAATAGAACATGTAATGATGGTCATACTTCGTGGTGTCAAAATTTCTCGTGGATTGTCACTTATTTTTTGAGTTTTATTCAATTGGAGCCTCTTTTGTTACTAGTGCCTTACCTGATTTACAAACATAAGGGTGCCTGACTAGTGTGAAGTGTTGTATGCAATTTTACAGGCAAAGGTATTCACAGCCAGGGACAAGCTGCGCTTCCAATGGCTGTAAGAAGTTTTCTCGTGGAGAACGGGTAATATTTCTCTTCCAAGTGCTTTTGTGTGCTTTTACTGAGTCTACAGTTAGCCAAATGCTCTTTTTTCTTCCACAGTCAATAAACTAAATGAATGCGAATCTCATGCTCTGCAGATATCGTTATGAGGAGACGAGGCCTGGGGTGATCACAGTTAGACCCAAGTTCCGACCACGATAAATATGTTTGTGTATTTTGACTCCCAGATTTAGTGCATTTGATTCTGTGATAATCATTCCTTTAAATCGAAACTCCAAAAGCAAACACCTATCGATACAATCAACTTTGTCTGAGAGATTTTAAGTCTTGTACTGATTGATCTGATACCCAAAACCTGCTGGGTCATTTGTATAAATATTTACCATAGAGTATTTACGCTTTTAAGTCCTGCTTTTCGTCGTTTCAGTAATTGTATACCATCAAATATTATATACTTGTTGATTGTGCTCATTCAACCTCTTCAACTCCGTCTAACTACTAAACTATGGGGTCGTTTGGTACAAAAATGAACAACACATGGATTAATATTGTAAGGATTATTTTTTATCAAGTGTTTTGTTAATTGCGTCCCGTCTAATCTTGTGTTTCGTTTAAAACTCTACAAAAAGCTTCTTTCCAATTATACCTTTGAATTATTATGAAATTTTCTATTTCATGTAATTAGATTAAAGTAGATTATTTTTCTGTAGGTTCTAACTAGTTAGGAGAACAATAATTTTGTCATCAGTTTTGCTATTTTCTCGTTTGAATTATTTGACAATAAATAACTGTGATCTTAATAAATTCATCACTATTAAAACATCAATTTTTAATTTATTAAAGATAGATCATCTATTGTTAAAACCGAAAAAATAATAGGTGGCCCAGTGGTGTCGTAGGATGCCTGGTAGGATTTTATGGGGCAAGAAATAGGAAATAGACGATGTCGATAATTTTTCGTGGGTGTTAGTGCACGATTTGTGACGCTACCCGAGGATCCGGGTTAACTTTTCAAAAAATTACACCGACCCGTCCGTAACGAGCTCGGCAAGAGCCCTAAGCAGCTCGATGGCACCGTAGGACACCTGGTAGGATTTTTTGGGCCAAAAAACAGGAAACAAACAATTTCGGTAGTTTTTCGTGGGTGTTAGCTCACGGTTTGTGGTGTTGTCCGGGAATCCAAGTTAACTTTCCAAAAAAATCATACTGACCCATTCATAACACGCTTGGCAAGAGGCCTAAGTGGCCCGACGGCACTGCAGGACCCGTGGTAGGATTTTATGGGCCAAGCAACAAAAAAAAAAACAATTTTGGTAGTTTCTCATAGGTGTTAACCACGGTTTGTGGCATTTCTTGGGGGATCCAGGCCAACTTTTCCAAAATATTACACTGACCCGTCCGTAAAAAGTCTGGCAAGAGCCCCAGATGACCCGACAACCCCGCAGGACGCCTGGTAGAATTTTATCGGCCAAGCGACAGGAAACAGCGATTTCGAGGATCCAGGTTAGCGCCACAAACCGTCCCTGAACCCTGAACCGAAATCGCTTGTTTCCTGTTGTTTGGCCCATAAAATTCTACCAGGCGTCTTACCGCTGCCTGGGCTGGGGGCCAACTTTCTCGAAAAATTACACCGACCCGTCCGCAACAAGTCGGGCAAGTGCCGTAGGTAGCCCAGCGGCGTCGCAGAACGTCTGGTAGGATTTTATAGGCAAACAACAGGAAACAAGCGATTTCGGTAGTTTTTTGTGGGTGTTAACCCATGGTTTAGCGGTCCCCAGGGGATCCAGGCCAACTTTTCCAAAACATTATATCGACCCGTCCGTAACGAGCCCGACAAAAGCCCAGGTCGTCCGACGGTGCCGCAGAACGCCTAATAGGATTTTATGGGTAAGCAACAGAAAACAGGCGATTTCGAAAGTTTTTTTAGGGTGTTATCCCATGATTTGTGGCTCTACTTCGGGGATCCGAGCTAGCTTTCTCAAAAAATTACACCAACCCGTCTATAACAAGCCCTGCAAGAGTCTCAGATGGTCCGGCAACGCCGCAGGACATCTGGCAAGGGTTTATTGTCCAAGCAACAGGAAATAGGTGATTTCGACAATTTTTCATGGGTGTTAGCGCCCGATTTGTGGCGCTGCTCGCGGGATCCAGGCCAACTTTCCTGAAAAATTACATCGACTGGTCCATAACGAGCCCAACAAGAGCTCCGGTGGCCCGACAGCTCCGCAAGAGGACTAGTAGGATTTTATGAACCGAGAAACAAGAAACAGACTATTTTGATAGTCTTTTTGTGGGTGTTAGCCATGGTTTATGGCACTTTCTAGGTGTGCGAGCTAACTTTCCCAAAAAATTGCAACGACTCACCCGTAACAATCTCGACAAGAGCCTCGGGTGGTCTGGCGGTGCCGCAGAACGCCTAGTAGGATTTTATGGGTCAAGCAACGGGAAAAAAAAAGATTTCGACAGAACACCCACGATTTGTGGCGCTACCTGGGGACTCGGACCAACATTCTCAAAACATTACACCGACCCGATCGTAATGACCCAAACAACAGGCCCAGGTGGCACGGCAGCATCAGCCCGGAAGGATTTTATGGTCTAAACAACAGGAAACAAGAAATTTCATCAGTTTTTCGTGGATGTTAGACCACGGTATGTGGCGCTGCCTGGGGATACGGGCTAACTATTTTGAAAAATTACACCGATCGATCCTTAAAGAGCCCGACAAGAGGTTCAGGTGGCCCGGCGGAGCCGCAGGACGCCTGGTAGGATTTTATGAGCCAAGCAATAGGAAACAGACAATTTCAGTAGTTTATCATGGGTGTTAGCCCACGATTTATGGTGCTGCCCGGGATCGACCAACTTTCAAAAAAATTATATTGACTCTTCTGTAACTAGCTCGATAAGAGCCCACATGGCGCGGCGGCACCGCAGGGTGCCTGGCAGAATTTTTTTGGCCAAGCAATTAGGAAAAAGCGATTGCAACAGTTTTTCATGAGTTTTACCCCACGGTTTATGTCTCTGCCCGGGAATCAGGGCCAACTTTCCTGAAA
Source organism: Solanum ossicruentum (assembly GCA_025774065.1). Taxonomy (NCBI): domain Eukaryota; kingdom Viridiplantae; phylum Streptophyta; class Magnoliopsida; order Solanales; family Solanaceae; genus Solanum; species Solanum ossicruentum. The sequence continues at coordinate 23,125,538 of JAOTQR010000086.1, read as the reverse complement.
AATTATACCGAACCTGTCCGTAATAAGCCCGACAAGAGGCCTATGTGGTTCGTTAACACTGCAGGATGCCTAGTAAGATTTTCTGGCCAAACAACAAGAAACTGACAATTTTGTTAATTTTTTATAGGTGTTAGCCCATAATCTATGGCACTTTCTGGGGATCCAGGCAAATTTTTTAGAAAAATTACATCAACTCATCTGTAACGAGCTCGGCTAGAGCTTCAAGTGGCCTGGTAGCGCTACAGGACGCCTGATAGGATTTTATTGGCCGAGCAATAGAAAACAGACGATTTCGATAGTATTTTGTGGGTCTTAGCCCACGGTCTGTGGGACTACCCGAGGATCTTGGCCAACTTTACCGAAAAATAACACCGACTCGTCCATCAAAAGGCTTAGGTGTCTTGGAGGTGCCGTAGGACGCCTAATAGGATTTTTTGGGCCAAGCAACAGGAAACAGGCGATTTCGACAGTTTTCGTAGGTGTTAGCCCACGATTTGTGGTGCTGCCTAGGGGTCCGGACCAATTTTCTCGAAAAATTACAATGACCTGTCCATAACAAGCCCACCAAGAGGTCCGGGTGGCCCAGAGGCACTACATGACGCCTGGTAGGATTTTATGGACCAAGTAACAGAAAATAGACAACTTCGGCTTATGGCGCTGCCCGAGATTCCAGACAAACTTTTTTGAAATATTACATCAATCCATCTGTAACGAGCTCGGTAAGAGGCTTATGTGGCCCGGTGGCGTAGTTGGATGCCCGATAGAATTTTATGGGCCAAGTAATAGGAAACAGGTAATTTCAGAGTTTTTTGTAGGTGTTAGCCCTTGGTTTAGGGCGCTACTCGAGGAATTCGGGCCAACATTCCTAAAAAAATTACATCGACCCATCCGTAAGCCGTCCGCAACAAGTCGGGCAAGTGCCGTAGGTAGCCCAGCGGCGTCGCAGAACGTCTGGTAGGATTTTATAGGCAA
>JAOTQR010000086.1:23113956-23124466 GCA_025774065.1 Solanum ossicruentum | reverse complement strand
GTTAGCCCTTGGTTTAGGGCGCTACTCGAGGAATTCGGGCCAACATTCCTAAAAAAATTACATCGACCCATCCGTAAAGAGCCTGGCAAGAGGCTTAGGTGGCCCAGCAGTGCCGCAGGACGCCAGGTAGGATTTTATAGGCCAAGCAACAGGAAACAAGCGATTTCGAAAGGTTTTTGTGGGTGTTAGCCCACAGTTTGTGACACTATACAGGGATCTGGCCCTACTTTTTAGAAAAACTACCACAAACCATCTGAAACAAGCGCAATAAGAGCACCAAATGGCCCGACAGCGCCGCAAGACACCTTGTAGGATTTTATGGGCCTAGTAATAAGAAACTAGCGATTTCGGTAGTTTTTCATGGGTGTCACCCACGGTTTGTGGTGCTGCCCGAGGATACGGGCCAACTTTTTGAAAAAATTACACTGACCCATTTGTAATGAGCTCGGCAACAGCCCTGGTGGCCAGGAGATGTCGCAGGATGTCTGGTAGGATTTTATGGACAAGTAACATGAAACAGACGATTTTGACAATTTTTTGTGGGTGTGGGCCCACTGTTTGTTGTGTTTTCCGGGGATCCAGGCCAACTTTCCCGAAAAATCACACCAACTCATCTTTAACGAGCCCGCCAAGAGCCCCAAGTGGCCTAGTGGCACCGTAGAATGCCTTATAGGATCTTATCAGCCAAGCAACAGGAAACAGACAATTTTGGTAATTTTTCGTGGGTGTTACGCTGACCGAGGATTCAACCTAACTTTCCAAAAAATTACACCGACCCAATCATAACGAGTCCGGAGAGCCCCAGATGGTTTGGCAGTGCAACAATATGTGTAATAGGATTTTATGGGCAAGCAATAGGAAACAAGTGATTTCGACAGTTTTTCGTGGGTCTTAGCCCATGGTTTCTGGTGCTGTCCGGAAATTCGGGCAACTTTCCTGAAAAATTACATTGAACCGTCTGTAACGAACACGGCAAAAGCCCCAGGTGGCCTGGCAGCGCCGCAGAAGGCCTTGTACGATTTTATGGGTCAAGCAACAGGAAACAGGTGATTTCGCCAATTTTTCGTAAGTGTTAGCCCACAGTTTGTGGCACTATTCGAGGATCGGGGCCAAAATTTTCAAACAATTACACCGACCATCTATAACGAGCCTGACAAGAGCCCTAGGTGGCCTGGCAGCACAGCGGTACGCCTGGTTGGATTTTATGGGTCAAGCAACAGGGAACAGACGATTTTGACAGTTTTTCATAAGTGTTATCACACAGTTTATGGCACTGCCCGAGGATTCAGGCCAACTTTCCTGAAAAATTATATCGGTCCGTCCGTAACAAGTCCAGCAAGAGTTGTAGGTGACTCGGCGGCACTGCAGGACGTCTGGTAGGATTACATGGATCAAGCAACAGGAAAGAGGTGATTTCGAACACCCACGGTTTGTGGCACTGCCCGGGGATTTGGGAATACTTTCATGAAAAATTAGACCAATCCGTCCGTAGTGAACCTAGAAAGAGCCCAAGTGGCCTGATGGCGCCGCAAAATGCTTGATAGGATTTTATGGGTCAAGTAACAAGGAACAAGCAATTTCGACAGTTTTTTATAGGTATTAGACCACAATTTATGGCGCTACCTGAGCCAAATTTCCTAAAAAATTACACTAACCCGTCTGTAACGACCCCGGCAAGAGTCCCAGGTGGCCCGGCGGTGCTGGAGGATGCCTTGTGTGATTTTATGGGCCAAGCAATAGGAAACAGACGATTTTGACAGTTTTTTATGGGTGTTAGCCAACGATTAGTGGCACTGCCCGAGTATCTAGGCCACTTTTTTGAAAAATTACACAGACCTGTTCGTAACGAGCCCGACAAGAGCCCTTGGTGGCCCTACCGCCTGCAGGACATTCGGTAGGATTTTATGGGCCAAGCATTAGGAAACAAACAATTTCAGCAATTTTTCTCGGGTGTTAGCCTATAGTTTGTGGCGCTGCCCGGATATTCGGGACAACTTTCTCTAAAATTACATTGACCCAACCGTAACGAGCCAGGAAAGAGCCGAAAGTGGCCCGATGGCACCGCAGGACACCTAGTAGGATTTTATGGGCATAACAACAGGAAACAAGTGATTTCGGCAGCTTTTCAAAGGTGTTAGCCCATGATTTGGGCACTACCCAAGGATCCACGCCAACGTTCCCAAAATATTACACCGACCCATTTGTAATGAGTCCGACAACAACCCTAGGTGGCCCAGCGGATTTTATGGATTAAGCAACAGGAAACAGGTGATTTCGACAGTGTTTTGTTGGTGTTAGCCTACGGTTTGTGGCGTTGCCTAAAGATTCGGCCAACTTTCTGAAAAACTACACCGACACATCCTTAACGAGCCTGGAAAGAGCCTCAGGTGGCTTAGCGACGCTTCAGGACGCCTGGTAGAATTTTATGTGCAAAGCAAAAAGAAACATGTGATTTCGGCAGTTTTTTGTGGGTGTTAGCCCATGATTTGTGGTATTGCCCGGGGATCTGCGCTAACTTTCTTGAAAAATTACACCGACCCATCTTCAACGAGCCCGACAAGAGCCCCGGGAGGACCGCGGCGCCACAAGACTCTTGGTAGTATTTTATGGGCCAAGCAACAAGAAACTGACGATTTCGACAGTTTTTTGTGGGTATCAGCCCATGGTTTGTGGCTCTACCCAAGGATTCAGACCTACTTTCTCAAAAAATTATATCGACCAATGAGCCCAACTAGAGCCCCAAGTGGCCCGCGGCGCCACAGGACGCCTAGATAAATTTTATGGGCCAAGCAACACGAAAAAGATGATATCGGCAAATTTTCATAGGTGTTAGCCACGGTATGTGGTGCTGCCCGGGGATCCAAGCCAACTTTCCACAAAAATTACACCAACCCATCCGTAACGAGGCCAGACAAGAGGTCCAGGTGGCCCGGCGGCGCCAAAAGATGCTTGGTAGGATTTTATAGGCCATGCAATAGGGAGCAAGTGATTTCAGCAGTTTTTCGTGGGTGTTAGCCCATGGTTTGTGGCGCTTCCTGGGGATCCGGGCCAACTTTCCCCAAAAATTACACCGACCTGTATGTAACGAGATCGGCAAAAGGCTTAGATGGCCCGACGGCGCCGCAGGACGCCTGACAGGATTTTATGAGCTAAGCAATAGGAAATTAGCAATTTCGACAGCTTTTCGTGGGTGTGAACCCACGAATTGTGGTGCTGCCCAGGGCTCGGGGCCAACTTTCACGAAAAGTTGCACCGACCCATCCGTACCGAACCCAGCAAGAAGCCTAAGCGATCGGCGACGCCGTAGGATGCCTGGTAGAATTTTATGGACCAAGCAATAAAAAATAAGCGATTTCAGCAGCGCTCACGACTTGTGGCCCTGCCCCAGGATTCGAGCAAAATTTTTCAAAAAATTACACCGATCCATCCGTAACGAGCCCGACAAGAGTCCTAGTTGGCTCGGTAGCACCGTCGGACACTTGGTAGGATTTGGGCCAAGCAATAGGAAACAAACAATTTTGGCAGTTTTCTATGGGTGTAAGCAAGCCCACAGTTTGTGGCGCTGCCAGAGATCCGAGCCAACTTTCTGAAAAACTGCATCGACCGTCTGTAATGGGCCCGGCAAAAGCCTCAGGTAGCCCGACGGCACCGCAAGACACTTGGTAGGATTTTATAAGCCAAGGAACAAGAAACAAACAATTTTAACAGTTTTTCGTGGGAGTTAGCCCACGATTTGTGGCATTACTCGGGAATCCAGGCCAACTTTCCTGAAAAATTACACCGATCCATCTATAACAAACCCGATGCAAAATCCCCAAGTGTCCTGGTGGAGCCGCAAGATGTTTGGTAGGATTTTATGGGCGAAGCAAACATGAAACTTTCGATTTTGACAATTTTTTATGGGTGTTAACCCACGGTTTGTGGTGCTGCCGGGGGATCCGAACCAACTTTCCCAAAAAATTACACTGACTCGTTTATAACGAGCCCGACGGTGCCGTAGGACACCTGGTAGGTTTTATGGGCCAAGCAACAACAAACAAGCAATTTTTGGCAATTTTTCGTGGGTACGCCTAAGGTTTGTGGCGTTGCTTGGAGATCCGAACCAACTTTTTGAAAAATTACACTGACCGTCAGTAATGAGCCCAGGCGTTGTTTGGAGATCCGAACCAACTTTTTGAAAAATTACACTGACCGTCAGTAATGAGCCCGGTAAAAGCCTCAAGTGGCCCGACGCCGCCGCAGGACGTCCAGTAGGATTTTATGAGCCAAGCAATAGAAAACAGGCGATTTCAACAAATTTTCGTGGGAGTTAGCCCACGGTTTGTGGCGCTGCCCGAGGATCCGGACCAACTTTCTCGAAAAATTTCATCAATCTGTCCTTAACGAGCCTGGAAAGATCCCCAGGTGGCCCAACGACACTGCAAAATGTCTGGTAAGATTTCATGTGCCAAGAAACAAGAAACAGGCGATTTCGGTAATTTTTCGTGGGAGTTAGCCCACGATTTATGGTGTTGCCAGGGGATATGCACCAACTTACCAGTTCGTAACAACCCCGACAAGAGGTCCAAGTGGCCTGACGATGCCGCAAGACGCCTAGTAGGATTTTATGGACCAAGCAACAAGAAACAGACGATTTTAATAGTTTTTCATGGGTATTAGTCCACAGTTAGTGGTGGTACCCATACGTACATTTATTAAGATGGTTAAAATCACCACCAATAGCATATCATCCACGCAAGACATGTATTTATTGGCGATGGCTATAGTCATCGCAAATAGTATCACTTTAGCGGTTTTTTGTTTTAGCGGTGATTAGAGTCGCCAGAGGTAGCACGCCTTTAGCAACGACTCGTATTAGATATCAGTTGGAAATAATAATCTTTCATGGCAATGTTTCGTATTATCAGCGACAACTCGCAACAAATGTTTTTTTTTTATGTTTTATAATACATAATATTTTTGGAAATCTTATATTGGTATGTGGTGGTGGTGTTTATAGTAGAATTTTTCCTTACCTAAAATTTGGTGTATCATAGAGATGGAATAGTAATCAATACATAACACATTACTGATGTCGTTTATTTTGAAGTTAGATATTTAGTCATGAATTATTGTTTCTATTGAGCATTAGTAGATGTTGATTTTGCTAAAATTTGTTGTGGATCCACCAAAAACAGTCTCATGATCAGTACTCACCGTATTCTCCAACATTGATTTACAAACCACGACGAGATCTCGTCGTACTCGCAAACATCAAAACTATTTTAAAACCTCAAACTGAAACAGAATCTATATCGAACACAACGCGGAAATATTGACGACCAACAACTGCCAGCAGTCAAAAACAGCTGAAGTTACATGTCAAGCACAAAAATTTCAAACAATCAGTTGGGGTAGCCTATACTAAAGTCATAGATGAAAACTGCAAAATGGTTTTCAGATGCAGTTTGAATTTTGGAAGCATACCACTGCAGCATGGAGTGTCATGTTCATTCCGGAATTAGCTGGTCATTGTCTGCATCGCCTTCTTCCTCGATTTTTGGTTTTGATGGACCTTGTCCTGCTCCAGGGGCTTGCTTCTTCTTTATTCCACTCACAATGTCATCAATTCTCAGAAGTAGGCAAGCAGCTTCAATGGCAGTTTTAAAAGCCTGTGCTTTTACTGCATAGGAATCCCATATCTGGGCATATATAAAGATTCTTGAATCAATACAAATTCCTAAAGTTTGTTACTCAAATGATATTAAAAGATGACAACAGGTGAAGCATTGTCTCTCTTTTAAATCTTTCAAAATCAACCATATATTTGATCCTCATTCACCTAATAAAATCTAATTTTACCGACTCTTGCGCATACTAGTGTGTAACCTCCGTCCGGTACTGATGGGGTTAGGGAGTGGGTTAAGTTAGGAACATAATATCATACCTTCCGCTCTTTCATGTCAGCAATCTCACCAGTGTTTCCATCTATGCCCGTCCATGCATTCTCCCCATTTGCATGCTATAGGTTATATGAAAAGAATTAGCTGAAGAACACAAATAAAAGAAGCATAGCATATCCACCTCAAACAGTTAAGTTTTACCTTTCCTTGAAGAGCAGTCATAGTACGAATGACATTCACACCACAGTTCTGAGCCAAAGTTCGTGGTATAGCTTCAAAAGCAATTGCTGCAGCTTCATAAGGCCACTGCATATATGACAATGGAAAAATGAAAGTATTAGCGTCCATTTGCTTTTTCTCAATTTCCACATAGAGTCTCAGCAGATCATTATATTCATGACTTGATTTCAATCTGCAAAAGAATAGCAATAACCTGAATAGCACAGCTTACCTTTTCTATGCCTTCAACAGAGGAACTTTTCTGCTTTAACATGGCAGATACAGTTAACTCTGTTGCACCACCACCAGGAACTAGTTTAGGACACTTGATAATGTTTCTAGCAACAGACATGGCATCCTGAAAAAGCATATGGAGCAGTTCAAATAGTGTGAAATACAGATATCATCTGTTAAACTCCTATAGAATTGAGGAAATACCTGTAGATTTCTTTCTACTTCATTCAGTAGATCTTTGCTCGCACCCCTTAAAAGTACAGTACAAGCTTTCGGATCCTTGCAATCGACAATGAAAGTAAAGAACTCATCCCCAATTTTTTTCACCTCAAATAGACCAGCACCAGTACCAACATCAGATTCTTGCAACTCATCAGGTCTATTAACAATAACTGCCCCACATGCCTTTGCAATTCTGTTATTGTCCGTCTTCCTTAGCCTTCTGATTGCACTGACACCAGCCTTGCACAGATAATGGCATGCCAAATCACTAAGTCCCTTTTCAGTAATAACCACGTCCGGCTTGAATTTAAGTATCTGTGCGCACATGTTCTCAATGTACTCTTCTTCCATTTTCAAGAGGACAGTCCAATCCTCCTCTCTAAGGAGCTCTGCATTGGTTTGGTTCTCACCTTTCTTGTACTCTAGAGGACAATCAAGTAGAATGATGCGAGGGTTTACAATCTTTCTCTTCATTTTGCCAGGGGCAACTACATCTTTGTTCATCATTACTCCTTTAAGCACCACAGAGTCTTCCAACTGCCCACCGGGCACCTTCTCAACCTTGATGTACTTCTTGATGTCCACCTCACGTAAGCCTTGGCCAAGTTCCACGCCGACCATTCTTGTGGCATCAATAGCTAAATCCTGAGATAATAAAAGTCAGACAATGAACTAAATACTTGACCTGTTCATTCCTATTGCAGTAAAGAACTACTTGAAGGAAGACCTTCAATTTGAAATCCAATTATCTCTCATCCATATACCAATCAACTAGTTGCCCAGTGAAGACTTGATCTCGTGGTTACCAAACCAAAGTCGAGATGCTGGAACCAAGAGATCTGAGGTTCAATCCCCAGCTTATGCCCCCTCCATAAAATATGTCCCAATCCCAAAAAATCTCTCAATCAAATTGTGGAAAATAACTTCTAAAATCATTATAAATAACACATTATGGAAAGAAATAAAAGAAGCAGGTGTATCTATAATTATAAGAAAACAATACTTCCTCTCCGTCCCATTTTATGTGAGCACCCTTTCCTCTGTAGTCTATGCCAAAAAGAATATCACCTTACTAGAATTAGAAATAATTATAAAATTCCACGTTTACCCTTAGTGAAATGTCACCTTACTAGACTTAGAAATAATTTAACTTTAAAATTCCACTTTTACCCTTAGTGAAATGATTTTCAACCACACAGATATCTATGACTGGTTTGGGACCACAAGTTTCATAAGTCTCTATTTTCTTAAAAAAACCGCACCAAGTCAAATAGTGCCACATAGAATGGGACGGAGGGAGTAAGAAACATCAATAGTTAATAGTTTTACGGATTTTAGAAAACCAAAGTCAACCAGTCTATATGCATGTGTTTCTTCTTGATCTTCAAACAATTAATTATTTACCCTTTTCGAGAAAAAAGAGTCATGTATCCATGTCTTCCTTCTTGATGTTCAAAACTATTTGATGGGGTAATAGAACTCATGGGAAAGATATCTAGGGACGAATTTATGTTACACTTTCTGTTATTCCCACTTGTAGGGGATATACAGTATATACCTCCAAAAAGAGACGATCTATACAAAATTAAGAAACAATATTAAAGTTAAACAATTTAACTTTTCAGACTTTCCTCAAAGATAGCCAGATATATATGGAAACAGCTGTAGAACAAGTATACATTTCACTCCAAATACCTCCATATATTAGAATTTCAATTTATTCCTTCATGCCAGGGGGTGGGGGTGGGGATGTTAGAAATAAATTTTACTTACTGCAATTAAATCCCCAAATTGACTAGTAAATTTTGTGCCGATGCAACTCTTCACCAGCCCCAACATTGTTTCACCTGCCACGGTTAGCAATTATTTTTAGCACTAACGCATGTTAAAACATTCAGAGAAATTAAGTATGAGCTACAATAATAGCATAAAATCTATTCCTGCAAAAAATAAGCGAAAAAAATGTTTAACTTGAAAAAGAACAGGGAGCAACGAAAAAATCAAAATCCAAGAAAGGATTAAGTTAAACGAAAAACACAAAAGGCTGAACCTAAAGTGTGTAGAAATTTGCTCATCCAATATAAAAATAAAGCTAGTCCAAAGATGAGATTATCATACTACAGTGCTCTTTTATTAGTCCAGAGTGCAACTTCCATATGCTCAATTCAATGTTTGCAACAAAAAGCTATTTAAAGAATTTATTTAATAACGCTGTTTCTCTGCTTACAACCCCATAACAAGACCTAGCAATTCAAGCAACCACACAAAATTAATTACGTTCTCTTCGGCAGTGAAAACAAATAGCAAACTCAACTAGGATTCTTTTTTTTGTTTTAGCTTATTTGACCTTAATCCAAAGCAATTCCAAAAGGTCTAAAAAAGACATCCAAAAAATCTAGCTGTCTTGTATTTATCTAATCCTTCTGGGCATGGAACTATAAAAACATAGAGGTATTCACAGTGGAGTTACAAAAAGATACGGAAATGTAAGAAGCAGTGGGAGCTTACGATCTTCAACATTAACTGTCATTGCAATTTTGTCAAGCACGGCAACAGCATCCTCTAGAGCTTTAGAGTAAGCTGGTCACAGGAGTACATATATTAATCTCAGAGAACGGGACGAAGGATATATAACTTTAAGGCTCATTTGTTACCTCTACATATTAGTGTAGGATGATACTTCTTGTCAATAAAAGCTTCCGCAACATGGAGCATCTCACCAGCTTCAAAAATAGTGACAAAATAATTAATATTGTAAAAGGAGTAAGCAGCCAGCTTAGAGATCTTTTACACACTTCTCACCATAGTATTGTGCCAGAATTTTAACTCATTTTTAGTAACTTTAAAGCAATTTGATCCGTGTCTCACTTTAGAGGCATTGAAACACATGGGGAGGGACTGCACACCCTTTCAGTTTAAATTCAAAAGCAAGACAAGAGCCTCTGCCCCTCCTCTTTTATTTCCTCTCTACCCCCCATCCCCCCGCCATTTCTTGTTTTTATTTGTAAGTCTTGATGCTAGATTTCTAGCCCGTAACTTCATCACTTACTACTTCTATCCACATCAATCAAACATAGGTTGTGGCTCAGACTTCCTCCGTTTTGGGTCCTCTTCTCCACTTCTAGTCCATTTCAGCATCCATGCCTCCTATTTCACTTCTCTCGCTCCCTCACATGTACACACGTCGTAATCAAGTTCAAACACCCTACCAGTCTAGTGCTTCAGAAGTAACCATTTCATCATACATGGAGTGAAAGTATATTGCTTGACTACATATAAAATAATGTCCTTCATGGCTCATTTGTTTTATAAACTAAAGATTTTATTTAGTACCAAGATAGTACACAAGAGTACATGAAAGAAAGCTCAAAAGCAGCCTATTACAATTTCCTCCCTAGCATCTCCAAAATGCCCAAATATTGTTCTACATTATTCAATATGCTACTCTTACACAAAAAAAAAAACAGAAGTTCTGAAGACATGTGTTCTCTGTTTTTGTTAAATCAAATAAGCAAAAATTTTAATCCGTTAAAAGCATGCAGGTACATAGAGATGTGCAGTTACATATAAAGCAAAGGCTTCCTTTATTGCAAATATAAATAACTAAGGAAAACTATCATCTATTTGCATGTTTTGTTTATCGAAAATTTGCACCAAAGTTCCAAAGTTGATGTACACATATCTCATTGATGTTCTTATTCGTATCCTCAGTTTTAGTATTGATTCAAGTAGAAAGCTGTTTCAAATAAATTTAAATTTGGGTAAGGACTTCTGATTTTGTGAAGTTGACATTAAATATCAAAGACTTACAGACCAAGCTCCATAAAGTATTTGCCTATCGATTTCATTGAATCTAGTGGCTTCTCTCTACCAAAGTCAAGCAAACTGAAACTTAAAATTACTGAACCCACCAATTTCACACCCCTCAAACAATTAACAGCTAGACAATATAT
>JAOTQR010000086.1:23086555-23113856 GCA_025774065.1 Solanum ossicruentum | reverse complement strand
CAATTTCCTCCCTAGCATCTCCAAAATGCCCAAATATTGTTCTACATTATTCAATATGCTACTCTTACACAAAAAAACAGAAGTTCTGAAGACATGTGTTCTCTGTTTTTGTTAAATCAAATAAGCAAAAATTTTAATCCGCCAAAAGCACGCAGGTACATAGAGATGTACAGTTACATATAAAGCAAAGGCTTCCTTTATTGCAAATATAAGTAACTAAGGAAAACTATCATCTATCTGCATGTTTTATATCCAAAATTTGCACCAAAGTTCCAAAGTTGATGTACACATATCTCATTGATGTTCTTATTCGTATCCTCAGTTTGAGTATTGATTCAAGTAGAATGCTTTTTCAAATAAATTTAAATTTGGGTAAGGACTTCCGATTTTGTGAAGCTGACATTAAATATCAAAGACTTACAGACCAAGCTCCGTAAAGTATTTGCCTATCGATTTCATTGAATCTAGTGGCTTCTCTCTACCAAACTCAAGCAAACTGAAACTTAAAATTACTGAACCCACCAATTTCACACCCCTCAAACAATTAACAGCTAGACAATATATATCAATTGATTAAGCTAACACGATTAACAGTTAGATATCTAAGATAAAGAGGCGAGTGAGTTAATGAGTTGCATGAGACAATTCAACGGAGAAAACCATCCACCTAAATGACCAAAAAAAATTAAATAGAGCCATACCAAGGACAATGACTGACGTTGTTCCGTCTCCTACCTCCTCATCTTGGGTGCGGCTTAGTTCAATCATTGACTGCAGCAGCAGAAAGAAATAACTAACATGAAAGCTTAAACAAGAAAGCAAGCACACAGCAATGTGACCACAAACATATTCGTTAGGATACAGCGTGTAAGCAAACATCAACACAAACAAAACAAAAATTCATGAACCAAAAAAGGAACACACACAAACACATTCGTCTAGGGGCCAGCACACACACACACACACAGAGCACATACCTTTGCTGCAGGATGAGCAAGATCTAGCTCACGGAGAATTGCATTTCCATCATTGGTTACTACAATTCCTGAAATAATTCATTAACATTCATGACTTTCACCAAAATTACTAAGAAAGAGGATATGCTCATGACATGTTTCAACATGTGTACAAATATTTTACCTCCAGCAGCATCGAGGAGCATTTTTAACATGGATCGTGGTCCCAAAGTGGTGCGGATAATGTCCGCAACAGCCTGGAAGCAAAACGGAACATAAGAGAACTAACATGCATACTAACATGAGCTGTGACGAACAACTATAAATTCTGAGAAAATAGACAGAAATATATGATTCCTCGATCCCACTTTATTTTGCTACAAGGGAGGTCTCCAGATAAGCTTGCACTCATCTAGACCATTCCCCACCCTACTTCCCACCCGCACAAGTATTGAGTGACTCTGCCCACCAAAGCTTAGGCAAATGGGAAAAAGTCATCTAGCTTTTTGCCTCCACTGAGATTTGAACATAATAAGAGGAATTCAAATCCCTTGTTTCTTCAATGTATTCTTTTTCTAATTTTAATTTTCCATGCAGTTTGCTGTTTTAGGTTGAGAGCAGCAAATCAAAGAAATGCCTTGAAGACACTTGAACTAGCAAATAGACTTGCCTCCAACTACAAGAACATCCAAAATACGGCTAAGAATACTATAATTTCTCAATCATTCTTGTTTTATGAGGACCTCATTCATTCTTGTATAATGTTGATACTGCCCAAGGAAAATTATCAATAACAACACGCTTAGACAACACAACAAGGACCCAATGTAGCACATATCCAACTCAAGTAAATTTCGATTTTCAGGAACACCAGTCAACATGCATTTTAGTGCAACCTGTGTTAGCACATTATGAAGTTTTACAGACAAAAGCCACACCAAATATATGAAAGAAGAATATCGACAAAGAAAATGAGCCAAGTCCAATTCAGCATGGTTGAATAAGCAAGTGAATTATCTATAAATGTATAACAGGAACACTAGGAACTCAAACTAGTGGGCACAGAAATGTAGCAACTTCGAAAGGATCAACAATATCTTCCTTCATTTAAATGTACAACAAAAAACATTGAAGTTTACATCAAACACACCATTTTAGCAGCTAGTAACAAACAAGTATATCAGCGAACATATAAAAGTACAAAATATTTGTGTTTACTTATTCTAAGAATTGACAGTGAAAAATGGACAAACAAGCACACCTTTGCCGCTTGGATGTTCGCCCGCTGTACCTTGCCACCTTGCTCACGTTTCATAGAATCCTCTGCTCAATACAATCATTGTAAGAAACAACTAATAAAATGAGTCCTAAAAATTAAAACACTAAAATGCCATTTGGTAGGATGCGTCTAGAAAAAATAATGTGTGCACTAGCTTTGTGTATTACTTATACTTTATTAGGTATACTTTTTAACCTACATATAACCAGTATATACAAATCATAGACGCAGTACACTTTTTTAACCTACATATAACCAGTACATACAAATCATAGAATTAGCGATGCAAAGTGTTTTAATGCATGCACTATCATGGTCAATTGCCCCTCAAAACCTTTTCCACATCCTTTTCACCGTATTTGCAGAGCATATCTTTACAAACAAATAATTCATTTTTTGAAATTATGCAATGCATCTTATTTTTAATACACCAACCAAATAGTGTACTTAGCATTATTGATACACTCTATTCAGCACTATTCTTGTACACCCTACCAAACTACTCCTAACCAAAATGTGCGTATGAAATAGCATAGCACATATTACAGCATTAGTGACACACTCTGTTCACCATTGTTCTAGTACGCCCTACCAAACAGCCCCAACCAGAAATTTCTAAACTTTAGTAAATACATCCCTATAAACCCTTTAACCCATCTTACTCAACCCATGTCTTAAAAAAACTCAATCTTGGACAAACAGATCGAGCTTTTCGAAAATGAGACAATCAACAAATCAATCAGTTAGTTCAATCGACTAAACATAAACTCTATCTCTAAATCCCCCTTTCAACAATTAGCTAAAACCTCAATCCCCAACTAGTTCGGGTCACACTACATTGAATCATCCAGATCCGTTCTGCTCCACTCGACCCATTTTCACCAAAAAAAAAGAAGGCAAATGGGTGTCCAGAAAACGCACGGAAAAGTGGGGAAAACGAACAAAAACCACAAAAAAAAAGAAGGCAAAAAAAAACTTACGCATAACAAGAACCGGAGCATGCATCTTGTTGATTTGAATGGAGAAGTAGAGATTTCTGTTCTTCTAGATTGTGGGGTCCGCGAGGGGGGTGAGTTGGGTGGGTTAGGGCAAAGAGAACACTACTATGATCACACTGTAAAGAGATTTGAGTTTCCTCCAATCGGTTGCGCTATTTGAACAAAGTCGAAAACCCTCGAAGGGTTTTGGGTAAAAATCAAGTGTATCCACTTCTACGTGCTTATCCTGAGTACCCCCGATATTATTGAGTTATGATGAGTAATTTGATAGTTAAAAATGTAGAGATTAATTACGAGTAAATTTATATAAGTATTATTTTATACAGTTATAATTAGTTATTTGTATATTAGTTATATATATAAATAATTTTATATAGATTTTTTCATAATTTTTGCATGTGTTAGTTATGTATATTTTTAAATTGTTAATTAAATTTTGTATTAATTTTATACATAAATAATTTAATTTTTAATTTCTTACTGAACGTCATATATATTGTATACAAATTAACACATGAATAAATTATTTCTTTTCTAGCTATGAAGTGATTCCTAAGTGTTAATTATGATTATAATTAATTAAATGGAGAAAATGTCATCCATTCAATTGAGCAAAAGAACGATTAGAAAAGTCAATGTTCTTGACACTAATTTTTAATACCAAAAATGTCAATTTTAAAGTATTATAGAAATTTTATTATTTACACCATTGAAAAATCAAAAACTTTAAGAAAAGGTTGATGTTATGATATAAAATGAAAATAAAATTTATTTAAGAGATATAATAATAATAATAATACTCCAATCTCGATTAAATTTGTGCCAATCTATTAATTATATGAATTTCCACTAATCATTTTTTTATGTGTCGGCTCATCTCTCATTGACATTATATCAAAATTAAAAATAATAAAGTTCGCTATCCACTATTTAGGCAGATAAAATCATTGTAGGATTTTTTTCGAAAAAAAATAGTTTGTAATGTTTTTTGTTTTGTAGATATTTCAAATTAATTATTTTTGCAATGTAATTTTATATCTATCTCTTATAAACAATAACAATATATCTAGTAAAATCTCATAAGTTGGGTTTTGAGGGGCAA
Organism: Solanum ossicruentum; assembly: GCA_025774065.1. Taxonomy (NCBI): domain Eukaryota; kingdom Viridiplantae; phylum Streptophyta; class Magnoliopsida; order Solanales; family Solanaceae; genus Solanum; species Solanum ossicruentum. The sequence continues at coordinate 23,109,521 of JAOTQR010000086.1, read as the reverse complement.
GTTTTATCACTACCTCGTAGAAATAAAGAGATTGTTTTTAGAAGACTCTTGTTTTAAACATATCAGACATCAAAAGCATAAAATACTAAATGTGAAGAAAAAAAAAGAAAGAAAATAAAGCAAGCAAATGACAATATATAAATATAATAAAAGTAACAAATATAAAATGGACAATAACGACACAAGATATAAAAACACGACTAATTCTACTAAAACACAAGACCAAAGATTATCCTACTCATACTAGCCTATTAACCTTCTATCTTAATATACAACTTCCACTTCTTTCTATCTAAGATCAAGTCCTCGATAATGTGAAATTACATCATATACTATCTAATCACCTTCTTCAATACTTTTTTGATTTACCTCTCCTGTTTAATCACCCCCTTCAATACTTTTTCGATCTATTTCCCATGTCTATTACTTCCTTCAAATACTTTTTTAATCTACCTCTATCCCTTCACATAATTTTAAGTCTAACCTCTCCTACCTCTTAATAGAAACGTCCACACTTCAAATAAACAAATTAAAATATCGAAATATGCAATTTATATATTTCTTGCCACAAAATCTTTTCCAAAATTAAAATTTAGAAAAATCAATTTTTATGGACCAATGATTCCACGTCCGCCAACATCATTTTGGACTCATCTATCAAATAAAATCTGTACCACAAAATCACAACCCTATGAAATGACCAAAACACCCCTCAATGGAATATATAAACTAACTAAATAAACACAAAAAAGAATATCTCAATGGGTAATTTAATCATTTCCTCTCTCAAACACTCTCCTTCTACCTTCAAATTCTCCGCCATTTAACACACATACTGCGACCACTCTGTCTCTGCAACTTTCTCTCTCACGTATAGATTGATAATAGCAAAAATGGCGTTACAAGTTCAAGTAAATCAGGTACCGTTGAAGTCATCAATGGCGCCGTCAGCGTCTTCTCCGTGGATGTTCAACAAGCAGTCAGTGGTCTGCGTTGCAGGAGATTATGGCTTTTCGTCTAGGGTTTTGAGGGACAGAGGACTGAGCTTGAAGGTGAAGTGTAGTAGCTCAGATGCTACTGTTACTACTGCGACTGTGACGGTGGGAGAGGTGACGGAAGTTTGTAAGGATACGTTCTGGCCGATTGTTGAAGCTGCCGGTGAGAAAACTGTCGTTGTTGACATGTACACACAGTGGTAAAGTTACATATACTTCCTATTTTCCTTTTAGATTCGATGAATTTAGTGCTTAATTATGATTGTTAATGCTAAGAATTAGTGTTGATTTTGTTTTTCTCTCTTACTCCAAGGATTTTTTAACTCAATATTAGTGTAATCATATAGGATGAGGAGGAGGATTGAGGTAATTTAATAATAGAGGTAATTATAACCATTTAGCTATGATTAGTAGCATATAAGGGTGCGGCATACTAGTCAATGAAGCTAGAATGAATGACCTTGGTTGAACAAGGTTCAATATAGTGAAGATAAAAGGTATATTCCCCTCCGTATCCATTTGATTGTCCTGTTCTGAGTTGGTACGGAGTTAGAGAAAGTATATAAGAATTTTGAGAATCTAAAATCAAAGATACCTAAAATGTACCAAAATACGGTTTAATCTTACATGTCATGGGAAAACCTAAAATTAAAGAGTTGTCGGAAAAGGAAAGAAATGTTCTTTTCTAAACATACTAAAGAGGAAAGTAGGGCAAATAAATTAAAATGGAAGGAGTAGTTGATTTATTAATATGACTATCTGAGACACGTATTGGTTCTAGGATGCTGATACTCGATAGAATATTTGAGGTCTGAGTAAATTGAGCGGCACGCTACCTCTATTATGGAAAGAGGGAAAGAAACTATGATAAATTCTCTGAATACTGCAAGGAGTTCTTTTCGTTTTCCTGAGAACAATAGAATAGATTATGAATCCATGATTGAAAGAGAATGGATTAAGAAGATTTATATAGCTAACTCTAATTCATTTGGGAGTGGCATGTGCTTGTTATCTAATTAGGAGGAAAGAGGTTTCCAAATCAACAGCCAGATATTTATGAGGAGATTATTTGAACCAAAATGATCTGGTTGTCATATCATTCCCACTGGAAAACTAATCAGATATTCAGGAAGAAATTATTTGAACTTAAATGTTGTTGTTCTCATTTCATTCCACTATTTGGAAAAATAAGTCTGTGCGATTGGCGATTAAGATTGCTTTACTACCACAGTTTGAGAGGTTGTGGAGTAGGAAAATGAATTAAGCTGATTAGTTTAAATATTGTATGGAGATGAACTCTTTTATTGGACAACTTGTAACAGAAAGTTATCTTCAAAATTTAATGGTTAGCTTGGATTAGCCTCTCATCAATCATTCCCTCCTAATTGAAGTGATTATTGAGATTGATAGATAGTTGAGAATATTTATGCCTGCTGGTTTCTTGGCTTAAGGAATTTCAGTTGACTCTGCTTTCTCTTGACCTTATGGAATGTATGTAGTAAAATCTTATTTGGCTGTAACAGAAAGAATGTTAACTGGTAGTTGACAGTTCTATAAGTTTCTGCTGTCGCCAAAATTGTTTTGTAGATGGCGTTGATTCTACCTAGGTGGGTATTGGTATATTTATTCAGAACTGAAATTGCTATCATTCATAGCTCTACACCTCACAAAATGAAAGCCTCACAGGCTTCGCTTCCCATGTGCCAACATATTACAGTGTGACAAAGGAAATACAAGGCAGAGGAACACCAAATTAGTGCGACGGACTTTCAGTATTGATCTTCATGAAATGATATTCATGTATTCATCTTTAAGAAAGCAGAATATAAAATATTGCATGCACAACTGTTGCAGACTAATGAATGATCAATTGATTGGCAGATGTGTTTTTATGCTTTCAAGTGTAGGATTTGAAGAAAGAATCTATGTATAAGGGGGTTATTCATGCCCTCTTGTCATTGCCATGCATTGTCGCCTGTCTGATATATGATTACTCGATTGAATGTTTCTTTGAATTTTGAACTAGTTGTTTTCTGAACCTTACTTTTATCGTCAGTAATGGAAGTGCCTTCTCCCTTTGTCTTGTAATTTCTGATTCCAATCCACCTACAGGTGTGGTCCTTGTAAAGTGATCGCTCCAAAGTTTCAAGAGCTATCGAAGAAATATAATGACGTGGTCTTTCTGAAACTGGACTGTAACCAGGACAACAAGGTATGTATTCTTTAAATCACCTCCCCTTCTAACGAAACAATACAACACACACTAGAATTGATCAATGTGATAATTTTTGGCAGTCATTAGCCAAGGAACTAGGCATAAAGGTGGTTCCAACTTTCAAGATTCTGAAGAACAATAAGATCGTTAAAGAAGTCACTGGAGCAAAACTTGATGATTTAGTAGCAGCAATCGAGGGTGTGCGTTCAAGTTAATATTATTTTTTCCTATTATTTCTTATGTTCATTTGTTTAAATATGAAGCAGATAATGTTTATGAGTGTCGTAATTAGTTCTAACTAAACTCAGTGTATAGCCGTGGGTAATGAAATCTCATTAGAGAAAAATGGAAGTGATGTATTTGTCTGCAGCATTGCAATAGATCTTGTCTTGTTAAAGTCTCTCCCTCGCTCTGTGTGTTATTTTTCCATGAAGAATAATCAAAAAGCTAAATACCCATATTCTTTTTGATGACAAGAAAACCTGTCCCCGTCACCTTTTGTATGCTGAGTAATAGCTGGCAAACTACATAAGAGAAGTAACCTATGCTAGGCAAGCCTGGTGAGACGAGCTCGTCCCTTGCTTTTGCAGGATAGGGATTTCAACCTCCAATATGATGTCAAGGGAAATGATAAGACTTTTTTCAAATATGTCAGTTTAGTAAAATATAATTCTTATAAAAGCTTTTTCACGAGCTTTGTCGAGTCAACATGAGCAAAGTAAAATGAAATTATTTCAGATGTAGTAGCAATTATAAGTACTGTATTATAACCATTTTGGATGATTCTTTTCCAAGGCAATGATTAAGTCATTAAACAATGAAGAAAAAGCTTGGGGCTAAATAATCCATCTGCATACAATCCTTAATTTGATAAGATTGTCATTAAGGTACAAACCTCACATAAATATGTCAACAAAAAGAAAAAGAAAAAAAGGATCCATAATAAAATGCCAAAGAATACCTCAGATTAAACATAAAACTCTCCTAATGAGTGTTAACAGGAATCATCTAAATTCCATCACTCTGTCATCGCCAACATACTCACTGAAACTAAATATTGCAAGATATCATAAACCCAAAGTAAACACCTTCCAAGTTCCTCTACACATTGTTTACTGGGTCTGTCTTGAATGGTTCTATGGTTTGATGACAAACAGAGGCTGCAGAGAGATAAATACGATGTTAGGAAGGAAATGGTGTTAACAAACTGAATAGTTGAATTAGGTTAGTATAGAAACTCACAGTATCAACACTGACAGGTTTTCCATCTTCAGCAATGACCTCAACAATGGTTCCTGATCGATCAGCCTGAAGGGGACAGATAGAGCATAGCAGTCAAATTTAGCCAAGGATAATTTTTAAAATGCCCCAAATTGGCAGAGGGAACAGGTTGTCTTCTTGTATGGAATTCTCATCCCATGAGCTAATTTAGGGGCAATGTCCATTTCATTGACACGGTATCAGATCCCAGTCAGACTAATCCTTTTCCAACCTGATTTACGTTATTCATGCTCCAGTTAACCAAGCTAGAGCGTGAGGGAGGAGGGTGTTAGATCCTCCTACATCTACTGAAGAAATGGGATTATTGTATCCTTATATGGTGTTGTGCAACGTTCTTAAAATATCTTTGGGATTTAATTAGGCCGGGCCCATTTTCTTAACAAAACAAACTAAAAGAAACTGAAATAAAGAAAATCATGTTTGATCCTAAATTTGTCATTATGGAACTAGAAAAAGCATAGGCAAAATCAGGGAGTCAATGTACTTAATGTTGTCTCTGAGTGCAGAAACAAATGAATGCTTTAACAGAATCACCCCATGGTTTCCTATCATAATTCTCTCATCAACTCTCTAATGTCTTCCAAGTATCACATACAGCGGAACAAGCTTTGATGCAACTATTAGTTCGACGTGGGATGGCACAAGTGAAATAGCGACATCAGTCATAACTATAGTCTACCACTAGTTTCCACAAAATTACATCAGGTCGACAAGAAAGGATTCTCTGCAACATGAGGCCAAGGGACATAAAGCTTCTGCAACTTGTTTAGAGGGCGATTTTTGATGAATATGCTAAGAGAATTAGCAGATAGACATCGAAAGAGACTACTGATCTATACTCCTCTACATAATTGCACAACATAAGAAAGCACAAACCGTATTTACAAGCATTTTATTGAAACTGGCATGTGTCTACATGGCAACTTCGGCAGAGATAAAACTTCCAACATGTTAGAAAACGAAGGATGAGAGGGTTATGGAACATATAAACTTATCGATTCCCAGTACAGTTATACAATAATAAACACTGCCTGCTCCACATATCCTCTTAATCTGTCTTTTTTTAATTTTTTTTTAAAAAAAAGAAGTTATGGTTCTCTAACAAGATTTAGATTTTCTCGTATTTCTAAATCCACCAGCTTCAACCATTCCAAGGAACAACAAGTCCCCTCAACTTCTTTAATATTGGTAGCCTGAGTTAATTGAAAGCTAATTGCAAGAAACTGTGTTCACATCCTACCAAAAGGATTACCTTAGTAACCACTTAAGACATATACTCATCTTCATGAAAAGAAGACTTTACTGATTGACTAATCCCTCTAACAGATGCCAATTGCCAATTCATCCTTCTTTCATTGTCATACAAAAGCATCTATTTAATGCATAATAATGAAGAGAATAATGCAGTATAAAAAAAATAATGAACAAAACAGAGGGTTTTTGATAAGTTAAAGAACATAATTTAGGATCGTTTTTGTTATTGCTTTCTTCAGCTGAGGGTCTTTGTAAAAAACCTCTCTACCTCACACAAGGTAGGGGTAAGGTCTACGTGCACCCCACCCTACCCCCAACTTGTGGGATCACATAGGGTATGTGATGTTGTAATTTAGGATAGCACCAAAGGATGTTGCTAAGTCTACAACGACTGTTAAAGTGTTACTATCCCAATTACCATATGAACTTCAACCATAGAAAAAGGTATTCCCAAAAACTATGTACATTTCATAACAAAACCTTACATGTCCAAACTAGAACAACTAAATATATAATTAAAAAAGGAAAAGAGCAACGAAGTTTAAGCATGCAGCACACCCAAACAAGACGATGTCCACAAGCCCAGAAGTGACACTACAAGAATATAAATCTAAGTCTGTGCACCATACATCAAAACCCTCAGAATCCTTTAGGCACCTTCCTTCATTACTAATAATAATATAATTAGATAATCTAAAATTTTTTGGTAGAATAGAAAAATATAAATTTTCCGATATATCTATATCTGTACTATATTTAAAGTGTGAAGACCCTTAGAAATGTTGTTTGAACTTTTTGTCCTTCATTCATTTTTTTTTTGAAATTGAACTTTTTCACTATTTTTTGGCTTTGGGGTATGATGGAATAAAGCAAAATGGCTCTTTAAACTATCTGCGCTTCTTTCAATTGTGAAGTAGCAGTTAGTCAATGCAACTTTCGAAGCTCATCATGAGTCATCCGGAAACAGTTGCGCTATGTTTTTAAACATAGGAGTCAGGCTGCGTACATCCGACCCCCCTTATCTCGCAATAGGCGGGAACCTTTTGAGGCATTGGGATAATGTTGTTGTTGTTGTTGTTTATAATATTAATTTTTAAAGTATATGGAAAGAAGTGATAAAATAATTACTTCTAGCCATGGAAAGACTCCTAAGTCTTCCTTATTTGATAGACTTCTACTTCTTCTTAATTTGAATAATGAAAATATCCGGCAGCCAAGGAAAATTCTAATCTACCATGGTTCTAATTAGTGATAGAATCTCTATATACATGAGCTTTGTAAATAAATAATTTGTCAAAACTACTTTTCTAGTGAATTATTTATCTTTTTATAAGTTCATAATTGAATTTAATTTTTAACTGTAATATTTGTTATCAAACCTTTCCATCATTCTCGGATGGAGCCAAAGATTCACTATTTTTTGGCTTTGGGGTATGATGGAATAAAGCAAAATGGCTTTTTAAACTGTCTGTGCTTCTTTCAATTGTGAAGTAGCAATTAGTCAATGCAACTTTCGACGCTCATAATGGGTCATTCGGAAACAGTCGCGCTATGTTTTTAAACATAGGGGTCAGGCTGCGTACATCCGACCCCCCCTACCCCACAATGGGCGGGAGCCTTTGAGGCACTGGGGTAATGTTGTTGTAGTTAATATTTGTTATCAAACGAGGTATGTTGTTGTTGTTGTTTGTTATCAAACGATATACACGGTTTGATCACGCACAAACTGTGTATAACAAGACTAGTAGTGAAGAAACAAGATACTTAATATTTCTCCTGTTTAGTTTTGTTTTACAAATTTGCAAGCTCTAGCAAAACCAATGGACATCAGTTTTGGGAAGGAGGTGTTAGATGGTACAATAACAAACCCAAAAGCTTTTTGTGTAAAGCTAGCTCGCGCACACACCCCCTAATACATTGTGAAGCCTGGACAGCCCACAGGTATAGTTCCCAAAGTAATCCTATTCATAAGGCTAGAGCATGGGGTCAGATAAATGTGGTAGCTAGAATGAGAAACTGGGATCTCTCATGCCTCTATCACTAGGTCATCCCTTTGGGGACTTCATTTTTTGTTTGTATATAAACAAAGCAGGTTTTAACATTAGAAATCAAATGAAATCTTCATTCCTGCATCTTTTTGAGTGTTATGATTAACTGATGCAACTTTTATTCCACACTGGAATAAATAGTTTATTCGATGAATGAGCAGACAATGATAATCATAATTTCAATTTGGTTCTATGCCTTTCTAAAAGTTGTGCAGGTAAGAACAAATTTTTTCCGGCATCAATTTAGAAGCAGATATGTAAGCTTAAAAGTAGTTAAAAGTAACGATATGTAAGCTTAAAAGTAGTTAAAAGTAACACAATCTTTTTACCATCAATTTAAAAGCAGATATGTAAACTTAAAAATAGTTAAAAGTCATGAGACAGAGGTCTCGTATAAGTACCAGAGAACAATGTAGCAAGCAACGGCAATAGCCAAAGGAAAAGGTTACCTCTATTTCATTCATCAACTTCATCGCTTCAATAATGCAAAGAACTTGACCCTTCTGCACTTTGTCTCCGACCTGTTGTAATGCATATCATGGAACAAAATGCATTAGAGAGAGCGCATCAAACCATAAACTTTAATTTTTTTCTAATCTTTAAGGTTTCCATATTCGAATTTATTACATAAAAGATGGATATGCATTACTTTGACAAATGCTGGTTCACCGGGTGCTGGACTTCTATAGAATGTCCCTGCCATTGGGGATTTGAGTGGTGGAAGCGACGAATCAGCTGACTTTGCTGCAGCTGGAGAAGGTGCAGGCGCTTGAATTGGAGGAGGAGCAGGTGCAGGGGGGGGAGGTGCGCTAGATTGTACAGATGGCGCATGATATGATTGCATAACTGGAGCTTGTGCAGGAGCGGGAGAAGGTGATTGTGGTAGTGCCTCCTTCTTACGGATTAAAATTTCACAATCAAGTTGTTTTAACTGCAGCTCCACAACATCCCTAGAATCAACTAGCCTGCACAAAGGACAGTCTGTCATTATTATTGATGATAAGTCTCTCCAGAGATGTGAAAACAAATGGGAATGCATACTTGACAAGGCTTGAAACTTGGCTAATAAAGTTAGATATTGCTTCCTCTGATACTGAAGTGGCAGATGAAGTCTCACGTGGTGATTTCACCTCCTCTGACTGGCTGGTAGGAGTAGCTGCATCATTTGAAGATCCACCAAGAGCAACCTTGAAGGCAAAAGATGGTCCCAAAAGGTTTTTCATGAAGGTTACAATATTTGAAAGAATTCCTCCAATGAAAACCATTTGAAAGAATCTTACCTCATTCAATTGGGCTCTTGCTACAGATGAATGATTCCAACTAGAATGTAGACCCTACCCAAAAAAAAAAAAAGAAGAGAAGATTATAACCACATCAGTCTTCTTCTTTTGGTACTAGTAAAAATGGCAAAACATCTCAGACGTCTTTGGGAAATGGAGATTTGTGCTTTGGTTCTTCCATTAAACAAGATACACGGGTTATTACTTGGCTACTGGGGGTGGTTGTCCAAAAATCTCTTTCTTATGACAAGTTCTTGGCATATTGTAACATCTATCACCATTTTCCAGAAGAAGAAAAAAGAAGATGAGAAGAACTCATTAATAGTTGCAGTAAGTGCTGCAGAATCAACTACTCGCATAGTGATAAGAGAAGCTCTTTAATGTTTAACTAATTTTAAAACCAATGCACTCAAAACAATATTTTAATTCTACATAATGTTCTTGAGAGGGTAATTTCCTTCCATCATATTAATGATCCAAACTGCAGCTGTGAATGATTCTTTCAAGTTTATGAAATGAATTACATTTATTCAGAATTAAGGGAATGTATTATGTGGTTTTTTGGTACATATTAACAAAATCTTAGTGTTGTTTCATCAATGAAACAATACCTTGGCCGATCAGGAAAAAAGTTCAACAAATGAATTATATCACTACAATTAATACAAGATTGCCAATGAAATACTATAGGGTCTTCATAGTAACAGAAAACCTGCCAAGAAAAGAAGATACTTCATGGCAGAGGCAGATCGAAAGGGGGTTCAATGGATTCAATTGAAGCTTTGGGTCAATCATAAGTAAATATGTGTAAAACTTTATGCTTGTGCATATGTAGGACATTTTGTATCCACTGACTGCAAATCTCAGATTCTGTCACTGCTGCAATGGCAATGTTGATACAAATGCAGCTCTTCAGTTTTATTTATTATTTTCCAAAATATGAAACAATTCCCCTTTTTTTTATGACAAGGGGAACCTGCAGCCGCTACTCTTTGGATGCACACAGGGTAAACCCCCGCCCCAATGCAATAGCTCGCAAACCACATAGGAGAGGTAACCTGCACTAGGCAAGCTCGGTGCGACGCTCGACCCAGAAGGCAAACCCCTTGCTTTCGCGAGCAAAGGGTATCAAACATGAGACCCAACATGGAAGCCCCAAGCCCAAACCACCGGGCCATCCCGAAGGATTATGAAATAACTCTAAACTAGTTTTTGTTGCTGTTTACTTCGTCAATTTCCTTGACTCAGGAAAAATCATTAAGAAAGGTCTCTGATACTCTTTTCTCGTCAATATTAATGACAAAGCAGACAATAGAACAGCAGAAGAAATAAAAAGAGAATACCTTGACGCAAAGTTACTAAAGATGAAACCTTTAACCTATTAATTAGATAAACTCCATTCATGCATCTAAAATAACAAATAAGGTATCCTTTCCATTTCCAGCTATAATTTCATCTTGATCTTTTTTTATGTGTCACATCAACGTTCACAAGCAAAAGAAGACCCAAAAGATATAGTATTATACTGAGAAATCGAAATATAACCATCGGCGAATACACCCTTTTGCAGTAACCTCAATTCAAACTATATAGTATAGGTGAAAATCATTTCTAAAAGTATGTTGATTGTCGACCCCAACTAGTTTTGGACTGAAGGGTAGTTTATTGTATATAAACATTACGGAGTCCAAACTAGTTCGTGATTAAGACGTAATAAATGTTGTTCTAGTATATTTACACTAGCATTTGCAGTAGTAATCTGCATCTCCATTCAAAATTGTGAATCCTGCTCCGTATAACAAAATAATATACGATCATGCATGGCATACCATTATTTTTACCTACATAACTAAACCACATACAAATAATTTTGAAACATCAATCGCGGTTTTTTTTCTTTTCCTAGCCTGTTCTGCTAATGTGTTCTTCAATTCTCACTACTACATGTTGCTTCATTTGTTCTGTTTATCTTACTGTTTTATTGTCATTATTTTCCTTTCAATCACGTTCTGTATACACTACCTTTGAGCTGAGGTCTATCGGAAACGACCTCTCTAGTCCCACAAAGAAAGAAGTAAGGCCTGCATATATCCTACTCCCTCGCATGTGAGATTACACTAACGATGTTGTAATTTCGAAAAAAAAAACATCGCTTGATTTATGCTACCACCTGAGAGTGTGCTAACTAGATATATCAGTGAACTTTTTCTCAAAATGTATGCACTTAACAAATCCTAGTAATTCCAAACCCATTGAATCTAAATAAAAGGCATATTTCCATACAGGGAGAGCCGTAAACACATAAATTAATTAAAGCAAAGTGAAATAAGGAGGAAAAAGTGTAGAGAAATAGTAATACCTTACAGGAGAATCGGAGTTTGGGCGTGATAGATAATTTGGAATGTAAAGGATTGTAATGGCGACGATGGCAGAAACGTAATAAAGTCAATGACTTAGGAGCATCTTTTCCCGGAAATACTGCCGGTGAAGCAGATGCCGCCGGTGTCGCCGTCGCCGTTGTTCCGAACGACGTCGTCATATTGCTCGCCCGTATTCAGAGAGAGAAGAGAGAGGCAAACAGAGTGCGTCGATGAATCCAAAGAGAGTGTGGTGATAATAGAGAAGTGCTTAAACGTTGTCGTTTCGAGTTTGGAACAGTCTGATCTAAACAAGTCAGCATGTGGGCCCCGTTGCACCAATTTTAGATGACGTGGAAACTGAAAGAATTTTTGTTTGTTTTCAACAACATTAGTAAAAGAATTAATTTTATATACGACACACATAACTTTCTCCCTCGGTTCACTTTTTTTAGTTGTAAAATTTTGATTTAACATATTAGTTAAAAAAATAATTATCAGTATAGTAAAGGTATATTAGAAAAAAGATTCTTCTATTTTGATTCGTTAGAAATGACAAGTAAATATAAAAATTAAATTAAAAAATTTTTGACAGCTAAAAATGAACGAAATAAAATACTAAAAATGATGAAGGCGTATTAGAAAAAATGACGATATTATGGAGTGTAAATTCCAATCTTGTGTATATTGAACTAGTGAAGTTGCCCATGCTTTGCACGTCATGAAAAAATAAAAATATAATCTTTGACGGATTGAATAAAATTTGTGGATATATTAACATGTATGTATTGTCAAGTACCATTTGTCATAACGAAAAGTTAAGCACCATCAATTGTGTTGCATTGCCCCTCAACCTTTCTTGTATCACACAACTTCAAACATATTCAATTTCGTATATCCTATCGCTAATTATACGATGTCAATTACTCATTATATTAAAAATCCGTTCAAAAAAGAAATAGGTAAATAATAAAGATTACATAACAAGTATATCATAAGTTAATTTCACTCTTCTCCCAATAAATTGTGAATCGAGAAATCAATAATGCTTGCACTATATTTCAAGACGGGATAAATATGATATTCTCAGCTTGTTAAAAATAGGATATGTCTAAGATTGCTATTAGTGGAAAAATTCTGAGCTTAACATCTTAGTTAATTTCATTAACCAAGGTTCTCTTCTAGAAAAAGGATATTAACTCGAGTTAAATCTCCTTCAAACTACCCACAAATCAAACGATAAGAATTGTTTGGCGTTAGAAAAAATATATTTCTACTCCTTGGGGTCAACCCAAAGACTTCTGTTGCGTTTTAGTTAGAAACACAGAGTGTTTGAATTGATTTCTTTTAAGCGGCTAAATTAACAACTATAAGTTGGAACTGTTTCTTGACTTTTTTTTGTACTTTTTAAACTTAAAAAAAGTACTTAGAAACATTTTTTTGTGTTCGCCTAACACTTCCAAAGCCAATCCAAACACCCACTCATTAGTCACTTGCAAATAAATGACACAATCTTCCACAAACAAATCGCCCATGTGGGCGGAAAAACAAGCCTGGGAATTTTTAAATGGGTTATCTCCATAAGAGGTGCAAATCTCAAAGGGTGTTACAATAGAAAATGCAGAAACTTTGCATTGTCATAACACTAGCTAAAGCATAAAAAGTACATGTCATTTTGAAGAACAAATATCAAACTTCACCTACCACTTCATAATCCAAAAACAGCAGTATATATATGACATCATCTCCTACGTACTACAGAGTACCAAACATCCACCAAGTCAAGACACGAGGATTTCAACCCTCCATGCCACAGCAATTTTCACCTAGTAGCGATCATAGCGCCTGGAGAAAGAAAACAAACTGTAGTGAATATTGAAACTTTCCTCAATTGCATAGTAAGATAATACAATACAACAGTGTGCGCATCGATACCAATATTTGCTAACCAAGGTGATAATGATATTGAAACTACGTCTCTTCACGTATACAATCAATTTTACATTGCAGGGGTCTATTACTATATGTATGATGCAATATGATTGATGAAAAAAATAACCTGTGGCGATCATAATCCCTTGACCTTTCTCTTGACCGTGAACGTGATCTCCTGTGACTTCTTGAATCATAGTTCCGAGACCGCTCTCTGTGTCTGTCACGCTCGCGATCATAGCTGCGATCTCTACTCCTGCGATCATAATCTCTCCCCACGTCACGGCTATCAACTCTATCCCTGCTTGATTCTCTATCACGTTCTCTGCTTCTCCTTTCTTTAGATCTGCATAGTAATATTGAGCACTTAAAGATAAGACGGTAAAAGCAAAGTAGATACAGTAAAGAATGTTGAATAAGCATTTCACAAGAGGAGATCCAACCTCCTATCTTCTTCTATTGCCTTCCGCTTCTTGTTTCTTTCTTCCTGGCAATTCATCATTGAGAAAGCACAAATGAAGCATATCACAAACTCCCACAGTTGTCCCAGTGAGATTGCAATGAACACATAATCAAAGAACAAAATTGTGAAGTACAGAATGATAATCCCTATTCTTCCCTTCTTTAATTGACTTGATCAATTTTAAAACTTAAATAGAACATCAACCTAAGTCTCACCTTGCAACATCCTCATCAAGTTACAAATTTGGTAAATCAATAGGGAACCAACACAGCAACACAATATGAGAAATCTTCAAGTAGATATCTTTACCTGAAGTTCGGCTAATTTCTCACGGATTTGCATGTATCCCAAATGAAGCTTTCCTCCAAAATGATCAGCTAAGCGACGATCACTGGAAAGAAGAAAAGTGAGGACAGCTGGATCTTCAAGTACTAAGTCCCATAGTTTTAAGAAACAAATTGTATAGATAACAGCAAATGAAATTGCCCTCATAACTTTCTGGCTAAACATAACATGATTGAAAAATAAACACAGAAAAGACGCACATTATTTAGCGGCAAAAGTTTATCCTCGAAAAACTGGGCCCAAAAAAGCCTGCTGGTGACAAGGAGGTACAATCACCATGTCAAAAACTGAAGCACACAATACTTCAAGGTAGCTTTTTTTGCTTTTCCTAAACAGCTAGTTGGAAAATCTTCCAAAGGATGAAACGGAAAGAGGAGCATTTACCTGTCATAAACACTTAAGAAAGCTCCACAAATATCGCAGACACGGAGCTTCTGATCAGTCTGCAAAAGTTGTAATTTACATGTCAGGGATAGTAAATTCATATAAAGACCACATCCTGATATTCCTCAGCAGGAATATATGCAAGAACAGCAACAAACAAAACCCTTTATGGATTCTGTCTGCTCACTCAATACATATATGTGCCCACTTGAGGCATCATTTTCGTACTTCAAATCGAAGCGAAAACACACTCTCAGTTCTTTATTTAACTTGGGTTCTTAAGAGATTCGTAATAGTCCATTTTTTTCAAGAAATGCTAGAAAACTGTATCATTATCATCAGAAAGTATCAAAAGGAGAGAGCTTCTTATTGACTTGTTAACAGCTAGAAAGGGTTCCTAATTCAGGCTCAGGCCTATAAACAGTACCGTAGGTAATTATTCTCCAGGCTATGAAGTAAATAGATATTCTTAATTAAATAGAGAATATTCTGATAATGTATACGACAACATACTCGCTGAATTCCCACAAGTGGGGTCTGGAAGACCCTCAGCTTATGTGATATTCTTTTTTATACACTGGTGATATTCCTTTTTTATAAGATAACTAACTTTATAAATGATAAAAGAATACATTGTATACTAATATACCAGAAAGTAGAAATCTACAAAATAATATGATCCTCCACAAATGATACACAATCTTCTATACAAACAGGAACCTCATGGGTGCAAAAAAATCTAGGAATGAGAGGGCTATCCTCAATTATACAATCGCTCTCTATCCCTTTAAAATCTTCTAGATCTACATGAGTGCTAACGGCCCACGGTCTTTGTTCTTTTCTTTTTTTCTAAATATCCAGCATCCCCATTTCAGCGGAAACATCTCAAAATCTGAGATCCCAGGAGTGTTGTGCATGTTGCCACCTGATAATATAGGATGAGGTGGTCCACATCTTCAGTTGAGCATTTGCACATAAATCACCAGCTGATAAATATGTGCAATCCTTCTCTTTCTCAAATCCTCAATTGCTAAAAGCGCAGAAACCCAGTTCCTCTCTTAACAAACCAGTAAGTGCAGAAACCCAATTCCTCCCTTACTAAAAGCTCATGATAATATGACTTAACTAAAAATAATCCACTCTTCTCATTCATACTTCCAGTAATCACGATAAGTGTGATGATTTGCTTGTAAAGCAGTTCAACCATGCCTTTGAATTAACCGACTTTCCCAGTCCTAAAGGTTTCTCCTTACCACAATGACCCCATTAACTCCCCCAACCCACCTCTTGTAACCGCCGAACTAGTCATACTACTGTTGGACTCAAGACACCATAAAAGTTTGGGGAATGCGAGTCTCACAGTATATTCTAACCACCATCTGCGACTCCAAAAGTTGATTCCATTCCCATTTACTAACCTAAAACATTATAATGTTGATGAAATCCTCACCCTTGCATAACATTCCTCCATAGTCCACACCTAAATGGAGCTGATATTGTCAATCCTACATCCCCTTCCACAACTCCACACTTTACTTCTATCCTCTCTTAGAAGTTGGAACATGTTCCTCAATCTCTATTCTTCGAAACCATTTACCCAATAGGTCTAATTGAGAGATCTTTCACCTTTATAACCTGATGTAATACCTGATGTAATGTTCTCCTGATATACTAAGTGGAACTTCTTATCCCCACATGTTCTCTCCCATGGAAAGCCCCATCTTGATATTATGTAAGATCTTTTTTCATAAACTTGATGGCTAGACACCTTGACTAATTCATAAGTATCTACTACACCCAAATGACATGGGTATTGGTAACTCTATCCACCAAAACAAAACGTAAGCATGCGAGAAAATTCAACTAGCTTTTTTCGCCTATACGGGGATCTGAACCATGATTCCCACAGTAAATACACTCTTGAGCTTAATCTTTTGTAATACTTAATAATGAATATTCTATAAATTGTTCAAGTAATAATTTAATGTATTAATGTGTGTCTTGATATTCCACAACACCTCAAACTAAGAGTGAGAAAACCACAACCACTCTCAATTATTTATTTCAAAATAAATTGTCGTCATCAAAACCTCACTGATCGCTAGTAAATTGGCAAAGCAATGATCAAAAACCAAGATTTACAGAATGGTATTTCTCATTATGAAGACGAGGGTGTCAAACATCAGCTTATACCTATTACCCACTACCATACTTTCGGATCAGATATGACTTTTTTTGCAAGGAATCCCCTGAATAAGTTTTTAAAGTAAGATTACTATTTATTTAGATTAAATTCGGTGACAGCACTTATATAAACTTATAAATGAAGAGAAACAACAGCAAATAATGCTTATCAGAGCTAGAAAAATGACTTACAATCCGCACATCAACTGCAGTGTACTTTGAGGAATCCTGAACAGGTTCTTGCCTCACAGGAAGCTGAATGAGGTAGACAGGCATATCAAGGAGACAAATGTTAAATGTAGCCAGACTGGCAGGGAAGTGCTTCGAGCCCAAAAAAAATTAATAAAGGAAAGAAGGGCAATTTGAACACTAAAAAGTTATAATCAAGCACAATTGAAAAACAAACAGAACTGTTTGGCAACCTTCTTAAGAGCTTCCGCCTCTTCCAATGCTTTCTGAGCTTCCTCAATCATCCCTTGTTCACCTAGATACCAGGTTAAAGGAACAATGTAAGATAAAAACAAAACATTGAGGAAAAGCAACTCTGCTATACAGTCTCTGTTCTATAAATTAGATCATTTCACAAAAAATAAGTGCAACAATGGTAGCAAGAAACTGTAGAAGGTGTATTAATCAGCATTGAGCTTCCATAATTCTGGGCATATTTTCTTGCTTAGATAGAGCAGATATCACAAAGTAATTCTGGTGCAACATTCATTTGAGGCTTAAAAAAAAATGCTTTCATCTTGCTTAAATCACTTCTATCACAACATTTATTAACATATACCTTTACTAATCCCTAATCAAAGAATATGTGCAGATAATTCTCATTCTCCTTAGCCTCCCATTAATGCATTTTCATCATAAAATTGAGATAAGAGTAACAAAATCTTGCATAGAGATTTGATAACGAACTTTAGAGGTCAAGCACAACCCACACACACCAGTGTTCACAACCTCTGGTGATGGCTTTTTTTCTTTTTTTAAAAGAGAGAGAGAGAGAGAGAGAGAGAGAGAGAGAGAGAGAGAGAGAGAGAGAGAGAGCGGGGGGAATGATGATCCCTCAATAAGGTGGAACCAGATGAATTGGAATGAGCATAGGTTGCAGCATAATTATGGCTCCTCTGATCTCAAGGGGAACAAACAATTGTGCAGCAATGATGTTTGAAGATATTATATTTCATATAAAGAACATGAAAAAGTGATTTATAGTTTGCAGCAAAAGTGGAGGATGTTGTAAGCAATGCCAATTTAAAACTATTTAGATTTCAACATACCAAGATCTTCTGCTTTCTTCAGTTTCTCATTTATCATTTCCTGTATGCGAGGATCTGGAGTAGATGCAGGCAAGGGTGCTAACTGTGGAGCATTCTGAAGTGGCTGCGGCAAAGATGCCCGATCTTTGTTGAATGCATCCAAAAGAAGCATAGACTGCCATTAGAAAAAAGAAACTATAAGTTCTGCACACTACCATGAGAACTGTCAAGTATAGCAATGTCATTAATTATTGCCGAGTTGACTGATTGGTAAAGTAAAATTTAAAATCTCTAAGTTCCCTTGATACCTGTTTGTCTGCCCTCTTAGTCCGGAGTTCTTCAACCTCTTCCAAAGCTCGAATTTTCATATCTGTCTTACCTTCAAGATCTGCAGAGAAGTTAGATCGTTCAAGAACTTGGCCAACTCAAAGAGAACCATTCAGTTTTTTCACCATATAGAAAATTCCATGATATAATTAGCACTTCACATTTAGTTATCTGAAACCACAGTTTGATCAAATTTACCATGACTAATATGTTAGCTGAGTTCATAATACACCAGCATAGATCCAAGAATGAAAAAAATGTATTCCAGCTTAAAATTATCAGACAAAGTAATGGTGAATCTTATAATATCACCAGCAATCATCAAGTCTAGTTTAGTCCCTTGACCTCTGTATGCTCAAAGAGGTATATAGATTGGCAAGCTGACTTGTCAGTTATGTATAAAAGCAACAAAAAAGAAGTAAAATATGAACAACCTTACAATGCCAAATAACCAATCAAGGCTACATAGTCATGCTTGTACAACTTGTTAAAGGTACTTTCACCCGGCATTCGGGTGATCGTCAATATCTAGAAGAACTTACCATATATGTCAGCTTCTTTCAACTTCTCTTTAATTTGCTTTGACAACTCATCAATCTCTGGAGTCTACAATTTAGACAAGTCGAGAACACTTGTAACAATGACTAGTAGACAAGGAAAGGGCAAAGAGGAAGTAGCAGTGACCAGCGAAAGCAAATAATGAACTTCGAGCCCAAACTTGACAATTACCAGGGTAACTTCAGATACTGATATGGCAATGGCAGCTTTGGCATCCTCCTCATCAAGCCTTTTAAGGGCTCTAGTTATTTTCCGGTCACACTCAACAATCAGCCTATCTATTAAATCCTCCAAGTCCCTGTCATAGTTATCCTCACCTTTTGCTTTTGCTTCTTCATATCTTAGACAAAGTTAAGACACATGGTACTGAGATTTTTACTGATTCAAGAAGCAACATTGACCAAAGAATACAACATCTCTTGTCCATTTATTTATTTATTTAGATAATGAAATCTCCCGTAAATTTCTCTCTTTTTTGGTGGTTTAGATAAGATTCAGGGCCGGCTCAACTATAAGACCACTAAATACATATATACTCACACACAATAACTTTGAAATGAACTTTTTGGATAGAAAAAATAATAATTTTTAACCTCATTTAAACATAGGGATTATTGAAATAATTAAGAAATGAAATAATTTTAGGTAACACTAATATCCTTTCTCACATAGCTACCTATTTGTTGCCTCATTTATATCTTGACAATTAACATAAACCTGTATTATTATTCTTATATTTACCTTTTTCATTCCCATTTCAATATTTTTATTCTCTTATTAGTGAATATAAAGAAATCTCTTGAATGGTCAAACCTTCTCCATTATGCAAAATCTATTGTTGTCGATCAAATTTCTTTTTGTGGCATTTTCTTCAAATTTCAAAAGCTATTTCAACATCATTATATCAACTTATGAAATTCCTAGCAACATTATTTCGATATCATTATATCAACTTCTCAAATTCTTGAGCCAGGTTTTATTATCCTAATTTTATATTATCTTTTTTCCATTAAAAATTTGCATTCTTTACATTTTTGCTTCATAATGTTTGCATTCATCCTACCCTCTCCATACCTCACTAGTAGGATTACATTTGAGTATATTATTGTTATTCAATTTATATATGTCAACTAAAAAAAAAATCAAGGCCTCTCTAAGAAGTTGGACTTTAGGCCCTCAATCTTGGAGAGACCGGCCTGGTAGGACTGACAGGAGTTGTTGAGGAGGGGGACAATGATATTCAGATGAAATCCTTGTTAAAAACTACCAGAATACATTTAATATGCGTCAAGTTGATCACTCACTTCCAGCTACTAGTGGCCTTTCAATCCCCAATAAATTTTTTATGAGCAAGAAATCTTTATCGATCCCCATTAATATTGCAACAGCTTCTATCATCTCCAAGAAAACAGATAATCGATTTCAACACCGTGTGACAACAGCCATGCTATCTAGCATACATCAAGGCATAAGAAAACATTTACTTAATAGCCCAATGCATTGCCGTGATATTAATTCTCCAAATGATTATGGACACAAAACGTGAGTATGAAACACTTCAAAAATCAAAGTATACACATCAAAGAAGGATACTCTTTTCTTAGCTGCAATGAATGCACCTTAGGGCATGCCCCCATATCCATTTTCTGCATAAAAAGAAAGAAATTAAAACAAAAAATCAGTCAGAATATATAATCAAACAAGAAATGAAGACGGAGTAGACCTGGGACAAAATTGAACCACTCCAACTCCCCTCCCTCCTCCTCCCCAACCCACCCAAACAAGGATTGTCAATAGTATATCTTTCAAATTCAACGAATTAATATGAATAGCATGTGAGTAGACTCTTTAATAGTTACTGGTTTCTCCTTGTCAAAAAGAATTGACTAGTTTCACTAGATAAAGATTACTGCCATTAAATTAAATAAAGCTTGATACTAGAGGAGCAATATTATCAGTTTTCCTACAAGCATCAAGCATTACTGATTATCAACTTTTATTTCACTGGTTCACATCTTCATACTTGCAAGTATTTATCGATGTGGGAATCAAGAACAGGATAGCTTATAAAGGTATGAGAAAGAAAGGAAATCCAAGAAGTGTTTTCCTCAATATTCTACATTTCGAGCCATAAATTTAATGCTAGTAGCTCAGGCGTAAGAGATGCAGGTGTGAGGAATTTCATAGACTTGGGCTTCAGAAGAAACTTGCAAGATTGAGAAATGATTGAATTCCATAAATTTATGGAGATCCTATATAGGCAAACATTGACAGAGTAAGATGCCCTGCAGTAATGTGAGCACTGAATGAGAGCATTCTAAATGAAGTCTTCTATCACAAGCTATTGAAGGGGTTACAAAATTCCCATCATCTTTCCATATGGAATCCGGAAATTTCAAGAAAGGATTGTTTCTTCACAGAGTTGAATACTAAAAGGGTGATTCTGACAGCGAAAAGCTTGAGGCAAAAGAAAATACACACAGCAGTCGGTGCCAAATGGGCAAACTGTAGGGATCGAATCACCTGGGTTCCTGATCAATTTTGTTTCAAAAGAAGAGCGTTCCCAACACCCGTCTTAGGATAAAGTTTTCCAACCAAAACTTCTAATTATCATTCCATTCCAGCAGTTATAGGACAAAATAGTTGTTTAACTCCAAAACTCCTTCAAAAAGCACAAAAAATGCATAATCTACTTACAGACATGGTCAACGAATAAACTAGACTAGATGCAAAGTAGAGGTTCTCCTTTGATGCCCTCTAAATCACACCAAATTCTAGGCATAAAAACAGCTGCACAAATTCAAGGGCAAAGCTGCACATAGTACATATTCACTCTCCGCTACCCCACAGTAGTCCAAGAAGACTTCATTGCACAAAGTAAGATCTCTATCAAGCAAAAATGTTTCAATCCTATGTCTTCAACTATTTTTTCAGTTACCAAAACAAATAACATAGGGATTGAAATATACACACACAGATATGAGGAAACATGTAAACATATAGATTGAGAGAACACACTATAGCATTTGTGCATATAAAGACACTCCCCTACCCCGTAATAGTCGGAGAACACTTAAATGCACAATTTAAGATCTCTATAAAGCAAAAAAATTTAAATCTAAGGTTTCAACGACACCAAAATGAATTTGTTTCAATTATCCAAAAACAAAACTAATAACCAAGGGATTCAAATACAAACACACACACACATACGAGGAAACATGTAAACATATAGATAGAGAGAGCGCTGTATAGCATTTCTGTATATATTCATTCTCCCCTATTCCCGTAATAGTTGGAGAACACTTTAATGCACAAACTGAGATCTCTATAGGTCAAAACTACTCAAATCTAAAGCTTCAACCATTTTTCTCCACAGAAATGAAATTTTCTCAATTATCCAAAAACAAAACTAAATGACCTAGGGATTCCAATACAAACACAGACACGAGGAAACAAGTAAACGAAGAAATAGAGAGAGCGGTGTTAATAGTTACGCACAGTGAGCTGAAAGAGTTCATGAGGACAGAGACCGGAGAGAAACAGACGGCAAACTTCCCGGTCGTAGTACTTCCGATCAACCTCCGTCACATCGCCGTTCCGGTTAGCTCCCATTAACACATCGAGTTGCTTCCTTATGGCGTCCATTGAGGATGAACGCTTGAAAGTCGCTGCAAAAGTTCAGTTTAGGTTTGCTCGCTCTCTATGTAAGGGTTTTTTTTCTCTTCACTCGTTTGTCCTCTGAAGCTTTTTCAGTTCTCGCAGCGTTTTTATAGGGTTTTCCAAATTAGTCCTTTTACCTTTCTTTTAATCAACTTTGATCTGAATAATGATTATTATTGAAAATTAGAGCCCATTTGGCCACAAGAATTTTTAATTTTTTTCAAAAGACTCTTTCAATTTATTTAAAAATTAGCATTTCACCATGAAATTCCAAATACTATTTGAAGTTGTATTTGAAATTTAAAAAATACTTCAAGCTTTATTTTTACTTTTTTTACTTTATCTATACCTTAGATAGAAATACGTGGAGGTCGCGAATTAGAGTAGCGGGCTAATGGTAGGGTTAGGTGCTTTTATCATGTGT
>JAOTQR010000086.1:23055138-23076772 GCA_025774065.1 Solanum ossicruentum | reverse complement strand
GAGGTGCGGTAAGATGTGGATGAGGGTTGGGGTGGGGTGGGGTGGGGTGGGGTGGGGTGGGAGTGGTAGAAAAAATTTAAATATTCCTTTTTATGAAAAACTAATTTTTTTCAAAAATAATTATTTAGGAATAGGATTGGAGTGATAGGGATTGAACA
Source organism: Solanum ossicruentum (assembly GCA_025774065.1). Taxonomy (NCBI): domain Eukaryota; kingdom Viridiplantae; phylum Streptophyta; class Magnoliopsida; order Solanales; family Solanaceae; genus Solanum; species Solanum ossicruentum. The sequence continues at coordinate 23,076,614 of JAOTQR010000086.1, read as the reverse complement.
TTAACAATCTAGCTTTGTTTAGTCTTTTTTGGCTTCAACAGAATAAACTGGGTTGGAACCATTTTTATCCAAACCATAGTTGACCAGATCCATATTTACACATATTTTATATGGATGGATTGTGATCCAATTCATTTTTGCTCAATCTATATTCAATCTATCCAAATTCAATCTAATCCACCCATTTGTCACCTCTAACACCAGTTAATTGAAGCCATGATGTTTAGCCATATGTGACATGAGGATTAATGAAACTACAAAAGCCTTGAAGCCGGACCTCCATTTGTTGACCAAGAGTGTGTTCGAAAACAAATCAATAAGATTAAACTTCTTTTTTTTTTGTTTTTGATAACAAGGGGAACCTGCAGCCGCTACCCTTTAGGTGCGCACAAGGTAAACCCCCCCTCCTATGCAATAGCTCGCAAACCACATTGGAGAGGTAACCAGCACTAGGCAAGCCCGGTGCAACAAGCTCAACCTACAAGGCAAATCCCTTGCTTTTGTTGGCAAGGGGTTTCGAACTTGAGACCTCCAATATGGAAGTCTCAAGCCCAAACCACTGGGCACCCCGAAGGGTTGGATTAAACTTCTATTTACATAGTAATTACTAATTAAATGTTTCTCCTTATTTGAGTCCTAAAGAAGGGATAGTGGTCCATCACTTATAGCATGTATAAAAGCTAACAGTCCACTATAGAAAAATCGTTCCAGGTTTGGTAAGAATGTAAAATTATATTCTCTACTATGAAACCTAAAACATTTGCATCCTAGAGTACATGCTTCAGACTCGTAATTAACATGCCCAAATACTTGAACATTGTGAGATGCCTCATTTGAAATATATGAAGATAAGCCATCAAAATCAAGATATTAGTACCTACAGCCAAGTCCTCTACAGTAGATAGGCCTTATTTTACTTGGTTACTGGATGTTTCTAAGTACAAGTGGAAATTTTTCTTCACATGAATGGTAAGAGATATAAATGGAAGGAAGAGGATGAAGATTTATTTAAGACACTAACTCAATAATCAGAAAGAAAAGAACCTTTTGGAAAGAGAAGGGCAGAAAGAGGAAGGAAAATGGTGGAGAAAATTAAAGATACCCATTGCTTACTGTTTGGATTGAATAGAAAGTGGGGAATGACGAAGTTTGAACTGATTTATTTTCTCATTCAACTAAAGAAGTGAACCCAATAGAAGTTACATTCTTTTTACACTATTTACCTTGCAAAGCATACGCATGAAAGGAACATTATGATACTTTATGTTCCTGTCTACTCCCCCTTCTCAAATCTAAATGAAAAGAAACAAGACCATTACATGAAGCTATACATGTGGTGTAGATCTCTACTCATGGAACTCCAAAAAATCTCTTAAGTAGAACAAATCTCTTGGAGATGGAAGTTCAGGTGTTCATAAAGTTCTCTCAGATGATGAAAAATGAGCTTAAGCAATAAAACCATATAGACAAGCTGAAAATTAATTCCATTGCCAATCCATTGGAAATCAAGGAGGAAATTATCAATTTCTGTAGGAACTTATAAAGGGAAAAGGAAAATTGGAGGCCACCATTCAAAGAGACAACATTTACAAATTAACTGAGGAAAACGAATATGTTAACACTGTTGCTAGAGGAGGAAATGAGGAAATGGAAAACATAATAAAGAGTTGTTAAAAATGAGCAAGAATGAGCAAGCATATAGTAGAGACTGGCTTGACACACACAAACCTGATCTTCAAGGATTATTCCTCCAAAACCTGCTCTAATATATCCTTTCACAGTTCTCTTGACATTCATGGCGTTACCATAACCATTATCTCCATCCCCAATTACTGGTATGGACACTGCTTGAGTGATCTCTTGACCTTGAGCCACCATTTCCCCATAAGAAATGAGTCCAGCATCTGGCAGTCCTAACCGTGCGGCAGATATTCCAAAACCTACAGATGTTTTCAGATATTAGCTAAGAAAATAACATATGAGAAGCATTCGGAAAACTCACTATAACTTCAGTATTAGTTAATTCAGAAGAACAACAGACCAATACATTGATAGTTACAATACAACACCTTACTTAAATTTCCAGTGCCTATAGTCAACTTGGCACACCTCAACGCCTCCACAAGCTCCACCAATAGAGGAAGATTTGGACTAACTAACAACATTATATGGAGCCATAAACCAGGTAGCATGCCTATACCTAACAAGAACTGAGGCTAAAGAGCTTAGAAATTCTTTTAGTTCCAGAAGTAACTTTATAGCAAAGAATCTCGCCTTTGGCTTATTTCATGGCTTCACATCTTACAAAAAGATACAAAGCAAATAAGCAGCAGATAGTAAATAGCAAGATACACAGCAAATAAGCAACAGATAGTAAAACACGTCAAAGAATAAGAAGCTATGTGAATACTGAATACTAAATAACAATACTAGTATGAAGAAGTGTAGAGGAGGCTAGTCCCCTGCCTACCCACCTAAAGTACAACACCAATCAGCTAAATATTACATTTGTACCCTAATCATTGACCACCATAACCTTCTATCCATATCTTCTTATCTATGATCATGTCCTTGGTAAACTAAAGTTGTGCCATGTCATGCCTAATTACCTACCGCGGTTATTCTTCAGCTTACCTCTACCTCTCCTAACACCTACAATAGCCCAACCCCTCATATTTTCTTATTGGCACGTCCACAAACCTCCTTTTTACATGGCAAAGCCATTTTAGCCTCGCTTCCCAAATCTAGTCTGCCACATCAGGAAAGCCACTCTCACCTTATCCCATATTACTTCTTATGCTCACAACATCCTCATCTCTACTAACATTGATCTTCTGGATGTGGGTGTACTTGACTGGCCAGCACTTTGCCCATACAACAACGTTGGTCCAACTAGTGCTCTGAAAAACTAATCCAAAATACAGATGAAAATTTAGTTGTATTCTACAAGTTAAAAGACCCAACATTCTGAATTTATCTGATCACACTCCTCTTCAATATTTGCCCAATAAAATGGAAATCTCAAACCATTCCCAATAATTAAACTAATATGAATTTGCATATGTTAATATAATCAGGAAATCCAAATTAAAGCACTCCCTCTAGAGTGGATGATGGTCATATTCTTTTTTCAGATTCCCTGTGAGAGCTCCACAACTATAGCCAGTCCCAAGCCAAAATAAAGTAGTATCACTGTAGTGCGTCAATAGCTAGCTTAAAATAGTCAAATTACCATGAATCCTCTGAATTTACTCGGTGATTAAAAGCAAAAAGCGATTTAAACATGGTACAAAAATATATACCTGTTGTAAAGCAGAAATCGAACTCAGCTCGCTCAACAAGCTTAGCACTGAGAGCATCGAAACAAGCTGGTCCTTGATGAATTCCCGGCGATTCTAGAAGTTTCCTGAGTGCCTTCGCCGGAGAGGTATACTCATTAGAGCTAACTGAACCCGATTCCTTACCACCGTAGCTAGCAGAGACAGTGCAACAAATAGATGTTTTCGTTCCGGCTTTGCTACTGCTGCTGCCCACTCTTTCCGGCAATGAAAAACAACTTTGAAGGAGTGCCCCAGCTACGCGCCGGTGAGCTGGGTATAGAGTCCGGCGGGACGGAAGATTCGAAAAAGTTCTGAAATCTGTGCTGGAAATTGATGCGGAATTTATCGCCATTTGTTGATTACCGCAACAACACCTTGTTTGGATGGATAATTAGTTTAAATAAAATTACAAATTATTGTTATTTACTAATTTAAATTTTATTAAACATATTGTTAGTGGTAAACAACTAGGGGTGCTTGATGATTTGGTCAAAAATCATTTAAATATAAAATTTTAAAAAAAATGATTAAGTAAATAGATATTCTGGTGATTTGATTTTAAATTTTTAAAATTGATAATAATTGATTTTTTATTAAAAATAATCGATGAAAATTAAATTAAATAATATAACTTATGAGACAGAGATAAAAGTGAGGATTGACACACAATTTATACAAGAAAGGAAAGCACCTTTGGTTCCAATTCAAAGAGACAGAGGGATTCATGATGTTGTGTGGAGTGGATGAAATGGACACTTGTCTCTGAGTCACTTTGTGACAATAATGCGTCATCAAGATTTAAAGGCAAATAATAATATTTAGAGCAGTATGTAAAGATAAAATGGTGATTGAACTAACATTATTATATGGAATCTGTTGGTTAAACCAATATTATTCTAGTCATATCTTTTAGCAACTAAATCTTTTTGCATATACCAAAAAAGAAAATTTGATTCTAAGTTATAAAGCAAAATAGACAAGAAAAAATAAGATGTGGGTGAATGGAAGGATGAGAGAAAGGGAGAAAAAGAATACCATTAATACAAATTTTTAATATGTAAGGTCTACGAGTAATCTCATGAAAAGGCGAGTTTCAAGAGAAAAATTTTGAGTTCGTGTATAGTGAAATCATGCAGTACCAGTAACATAGTATATATCAGCATAGATCACTATGGATTTGAATTTTAGCACCCCCTATTGCTTGTCCTTGTTTAGGGGTAGATGAACAGAGCAGAATGACTTTTCACTATGTTGTATCTAGTGGTACCCAAAGCATTGATATTGAAAGTCAAGCATTTAGAAAAGAATAAAAACAAAGATTATACCTGTTGGAGGATTACTTGTCTCATTGATTATTTAAAATTCAACTCATACATAAAAAAGGAGAGAAATTGATACTCATACTGATATTGATCTGAAAAAGCACTAAAGAAAGATTATAGGGTCTCATCCTAATTTCAACCAAGAGATAAAGATAACATCACAACATTAAATTAACCAATGTCAAATGTTCCTTGATGAGCCTGCTTCAGCTCCTTGGATTGTTTCTTGAAGAAGACACACCATGGTATATGAGAATTTACCTTAAGTAATTAAGTAATTGCTTGTGAGAGCCAAAGGAATAAAAAATTCATGTTTTGTTTAGAATGGAATTATGAAATTTTGAAAAGATAAATTTTTATTAATCCATGAACAGAATCTATACATCTTAATTGAAAAAGAATTTGTCAAGAATTCATGTTAAAATAACACAATAAATGATAATTTAATTAAAAAAATTAAACTATAAAGAAAATTCTAAGCCTACTCCTCGACACCCCAACCCCCAACACCCCTCCCCCAAGAAAAAAAGAGAAAAAGAAAAAAAGGGACACTGCAATATTAAAACCATGAATATGGAGTAATTAGAATTTTTGCTAACAAAATTATAAACTACGATTTTATCTATCTTAAAGTATTTTAATAAAAGACAACAAATTTTGAATGACATATATATTTTTAACATAATATAATATAAATTGAAACAATGCAATACAATACCATCTCAATGATTTTTTTATAAATAAATTAGATTTTGTAAAATTTGAATAATAGTATTAAGTACTCTTGTATTTCCAACTTCTTTTGTTTATTTCTATTTTTTCTTGGAGAAGTATCGTCTCTTGACTCTTGATAGAGTATCCATAACCGGGGCCACTCACTGGAGAGGCTGAACAAATAACAATGGCTTTTTCTTTAGCTAAATCAACCCTTTTCTCTAATCCCACTTTGTACCTTCCCAAGAATGGCATTCGAACCTTTGGATTTCGTGTCCCTTTCTCTTCTTGCTCTACTTCATCCCCCTTTCTTGCAATAGATGGAGTCCATGGTCACAAGAAGAGGAAATCATCAGTAGTTGTCTCTGCTCTCGAGCTTGGTGGAGTCAAGATTTCAAAAGATGGTCAGTTTTACTTATTTGGCATCACAAGTTTCTTTTACTCTATATGTGTATTGGCTTTGGTTTTCATTTTATAGGATTTGGGGTTTGTAAAGTTTGAGTTTTTATGACTGTAGAATCTAGAATTTTCATCTGTGTTGGTCTAATTGAGTACAAATGGAGAAGAATTGATATTGAGGTTTGTATGGTGTACTTCGAACTAGTTTGGATTGAGGGGTTGTAGTTGCAATAATAGCTTCTGAGTTTAGTGTACTTAGACTAGTTTAGATTGAGATCCCCAGGGCCTAGCTCAAGTGGCAAAGTGTGGAGGAATTGTGGCTGAGGTCACAGGTTCAAGCCCCACGCTATGCAAGGCAAAGCTTGGGATTTAGGTGGAGAAGGGTAGAGGGGCGGGCCCATTGTCTATCGAGTTTATACGGCTGTGGTTGGTCCGAAGGGCGGGTGACAAACAGATTTCTCGGCTATCAAGAAAAGAATAAAACTAGTTTAGATTGAGGGGTTGTAGGTGTAGTAATAGCTTCTGGGTTGTTTGGTGTATTTTAAACTTTTTTAGATTGAGGGATAGTTGTAGTAATAGCTTCTGGGTTGTTTAGTGTACTTTAAACTTGTTTAGATTGAGGGATTGTAGTTGTAGTAATAGCTTCTGGGTTGCTTAGTGTACTTTAAACTAGAATGGATTGAGGGGTTGTAGTTGTAGTAATATCTTCTGGGTTGTTTAGCTCCCCATTCGAGTTTCTGCTCTCGAGCTCGGTCGAGTCAAGATTTCCAAGGATGGTCAGTGAAATTGCGTATTGAGTTTTTGGTTTCCTCTGTATTCACTTCAGCTTTCATTTTTCATGATTTGGTGTGGTAAAGTTTGAATTTTTATGATTATAGAATATAAATTTCTCATCTGTCAGTCTAATTGGGTCGAATAGCAGAACTAATATAAAGGATTTGTATAGCGGACTTTGAACTAGTTTGTATTGAGGGGAAATAGTTGTAGTAATAGCTTCTGGGTTTTCTTAAGGAAACGGCAGTTTGTAGTTTGCTCCCATTGGAGTCTCTGCTCTCAAGCATGGTGAATTCAAGATTTCCAAGTATGGAAAGGTGTACACTTGGTCTGAGATTAGTATATCTTCTGCACATTTTTCTATGAAAAAGCAAGGTTCAAGTTTGTTTCCTTTTTCGTGTTCTTTCTATGGTAGAATTGGTACTACGGGGCCAACATGAAGCTCTTGGAGATAAGAAGGGAAGTAGCCAAAGCCAGCCTTATTATGTCTTACCTTTTATATTTGTCTTTTTTCTTTTGTTGTGTTTCCCTTAAAATTGCAATTCTGCAAGTATTTCTATTTTCACTTATAACCATGGCCTTATGCATATCCATTGTGTTTTTGTGAGTAAAAATTGTTTTCTTTTTATCTTTTTTTGGAATTTTGACACCTGTATTGCCTTGGTGGAGCTTTTATCAGAGAGAATTTTGTTCCATCATCTGGTAATTTGTACTAAACTGATCTTGCATTTACAGAAATAGTAAGGGATGACCCAACAAACAATATTCCAGACACAATATTTGCGAAGCTTGGAATGCAGCTTCATAGGAGAAACCAACATCCACTTGGTATCCTGAAGAATGCGATTTATGATTATTTTGACACAAACTATCCAGATAAGTTTGACAAGTTTGATGATTTGTGCCCAATAGTTTCTGTTAGACAGGTTAGTTCAATGATGTAAGGAATCATTTTTTGCAGTGTTCATGTTTTTGCTGTTGTAATTATTTGCTTCCTGTGCTAGAATTATGTTCCTTTCTTGTCCCATTGTCAAGCTTTTACTTTCATATAGCTGGCATTAACAGCTGTTTTTCCCCATCTTCTGATAGGTATTAGCACCTGTTTAATTTGCAGTAAAGTTAGGGTCCTAACAAAGCATTCTATTTGGCCTATTCATGGGGTTCCTCATATTCTGTCGAGTAATGAATTCTACCCTTCTACTCCTAAAAGTCTGATTCTATGCAACAATTTTATTCCCCGTGAATTATGAGTCAGACGTGTCAACCATTCAGCCACTAACCTATATAGAGTGGTATTGAAGAGGCCGTTAGAATCATCAAGTTTCTCAATGATAAATTGAAATACTATTCAGTTTGTCTTCCTCTTTCTGTTGCTTGATATACATTTCTTAATTGTGTTATTGCATGTTCTATGTGGAATAGGAAGAATAGCTCAATGATGGTATCAAACTGAAAAGTAAGTTTATCAGTGGATAAAGGACAGGAAAAGCTTTTTGAAACATAGCATGTTTGTTGATGGGATATGAAAATACTGCACTTGAGATATTTTTCCCCTTCTATTCATTATCTTGATAAGAGTTTTAATTTACTTCGGTTGCTTTGTTCTTACTGTGGCTTGTGGGTTCCTGCCTGCAGAACTTCGATGAAGTCTTGGTACCTGCTGATCACGTTAGCAGGAGTTACAATGACACATATTATGTGGATTCTCAAACAGTCCTAAGGTGCCACACCAGTGCACATCAAGCTGAGCTACTGAGGAATGGATACACCCATTTTCTTGTAACTGGAGATGTGTACCGTAGAGATTCCATTGACTCAACTCACTATCCCGTATTCCACCAGGTTCTCTATCTACGAACATATTTTTCTCCCGACATTGTAGATTGTTCTGTGAATTTATCCTTCATGATTTCTGCCATACTGTGTAGATGGAGGGTGTACGGGTCTTTGCTCCAGATGATTGGGAGGGTAAAGGCACTGATGCAACGTCACATGCTGCAGAAGATCTGAAGAAATGTCTTGAGGGTTTGGCACGACATCTATTTGGTATAAATCTATCTAATCTAAAATGAGCCTTTATGATACCCATAATGTACCATTTAATTAATGGGATTTCAAACCAATAACGAGTCTTGGTGATTTGACTATGATTTACCATATTAATATCTATAGTGCAACCAATCTCTTACTCTATGACTTCCTTACATCAAAAGGAGTTGGTCCTAGATGCCAGTTAATAATGTTCATATCATCTTAGAAATTTGGTGCGAGTGATGGTTGTACATTGTAAAAATGGTTCTTGCTTCTTTCAATTTTCTTTGAAAAGGTGTCTCAGACTCTCAGTTAGAACCTGATTTTGGGGCAGATAGTAATAGAAAGGCTGAAGCTGAGTGCAGACTGCTAAATAATAGGTCGAAGTCACTTTAAGAAGTTAAGAGTGCCTATTGAAGTTCTCATCTGATAGTATAATGTTGTTGATGGCTCCCCTTAAATTCCAGTATATGAATGGACTCAGGAGAGGTCCAATGCTGATGCTTTTCCATTGTGTATACATCTTTTACTTGTTCTCTTCTTCAGAAACCATCTTTTTAGTGCTAAATTTACTTTTTTGTGACAAAGATTTATGATACTCCAGCTAATCTTTCTAAATTCTTCAGGTGGGGTGGAAATGCGCTGGGTTGACACTTATTTCCCATTTACTAATCCATCATTTGAACTGGAGATATATTTTCAGGTGTACTTTGGATTAGTTTGTGACAGACTTATACATGCTTTTGTTTCTTCTATTTCCTCCTTCCAGATGTTACAGTCGAGAGTATTATGTGAGTTATTTCTGTGGTTTCATCAGATTGTTCAATAAGATGCTATAAAATATGAAGAAAAGTAAGATTGTATCACCTACTTAAACACTTTCTTTTACTATGGCTCAAGAGAGTCAAACATGCACTAGATGCATGCATCATATGCCAACTTTAAGTATGTGAGCTAGCTGTCATTACTTTGAATTCAGTCAATAAATGGATTTCTTTTTTGGAAATAGAAAGTTGGAAAATTAAGGAAGTGTACTGGCAAGGACTATAGGAAACAATAGCTAAACATTTAGGAAGAAGATGATAATATAATAACGAAAGCAGTAATCATCAATCCTTGGATTGGAGTACTTGGTATGGTTTTATTTGAAATACCATATTATAATGCCTATACCATAAAATATGTTCTACTCACTGTTAAATCCTTTACAGGATCAATGGATGGAAGTTTTGGGTTGTGGAGTGACAGAACAAGAAATATTGAAAAGAAATGGTAGAACGGACAATGTTGCCTGGGCATTTGGGCTTGGATTGGAGCGCTTGGCTATGGTTTTATTTGATATTCCAGATATTCGACTGTTCTGGTCAACTGATGAGCGGTTCACTTCTCAAGTAATTTTTTTAGCTGTCCTGTTTTCATTTTTCACCTTGTTCTGAATTTTCTGCTACGTCTCTCTCTCTCTCTCTCTCTCTCTCCAGTTTAGATTTTGCTGGCTTTTGGTGACATTTTCTTGATCATGATGTAGTTTTCTAGTGGCCGGCTCGGACAGAAGTTTAAGCCATTTTCCAAGGTAGGACTTGTGTGCTAATGTTCATCTTATTTGGTTTTTAAGCATTTGAAGAATCCAACTCATATACATGTTTTGAACATTTCATTTTTCTTTAAGTGCGCAACTTTTTGTTTTGAAGAATGCACCCAAGAGGTCCATTGAGTCTTTGACTGCATAATCCTGTTTGTGGATCTATTGGTATTTATGATCTTGTTTAAAAGACTTAAAAGTTCCTCAATTTTGGCAGTATCCACCTTGTTATAAAGACATGAGCTTCTGGATCAGTGATTCATTTACTGAGAACAATCTCTGTGAAGTTGTTAGAGGAATTGCTGGAGACCTTGCCGAGGAGGTATGTCCACGTGATGGTTCTACTTACTGCCAAATTCAACTTGTAGACATGAGGGGCCCTTCATTAATGTGTTAGGTAGCAAGTTTCTGGTAGAATAGTTGAGGGGCACCTCAAGGTGGTCCGGACACTGTTATTTTGAAAGAGAAGTTTAACATTTAATCTACTTTGCCGGGGATGTGTCTACTGTTATGATTTTATCGAGGGACATTCACACTTGAACAATGTTCATTAAACATTATGCTTACATGAGTTCCATATAAATGGCGATTGCTGGCCTTGACACACCACAACTATAATTAAAAAACTTAAGAGAAAAAAAGATGATACTGTTGGTTTTGAGCTTCTCTTGTTTAGTGGTCCATGGATATCCCAATATTTGACTTCTTGAGTGTCTATTCTAGATTATTCTGCTGGACTTCCCAGTTATTTGAAATGTTTCCTCTTACTCGGCACGTTTTAATGGCCTATTCATTGATATAATTAGTTCATTTCTCCAAAGTAAGCTATTCCGATTCTTGTACTACTTATCTTTAGCTTTAAGTTAAGTGATTTCCATATCATACCCTGGGGTTAGAGCAAAGTAATGGTTTTTCTGGAGAAGCCAACCACCACCAGTTTGGCCAATTATACCGTAGGTTTATGGGGTCGTGTTTGTAACACAAATTAGTGTGGTAACTCACTCTGGTATTTAAGGGGAGAAACACAGAGAGTCCCAGACCCATCATCTTTTGGCCCAAAGAGTCGGCGCTAGACTCATTTCTCAGTCATCATGTAGTACATGTAGTGACTCACGTTAGTAACATGAGCTTGTCTAGTGACTGTTGGTGTTCCTACTACTGTCAGGTGAAACTGATCGACAACTTCACCAATAAGAAAGGAATGACGAGTCATTGCTATAGGATAGCTTATCGGTCCATGGAGCGTTCACTCACAGACGAGGAAATAAACGATTTGCAGGTAAACCATCTTTCAAATGAATCTTTACCATCTTTCTTCTACCATTACTAAATGTCTTTTTTATGTATCTGGATGCAGTGGAAAGTGAGAGAACAGGTGGAGAACAAGTTAAAGGTGGTTCTAAGATGAGCTGTTTTCAATTGTTTGTTTTTCAACTGATTTTGTAGCTTACAACATGTAGTTATTTTACATCAAATTTACATTTAGATGTCACACTTTTTTCTTTCACACTATCTTGATTGTAATAGTAGAATATGCTTATTTTCTGTCATTTGGAGTTTTGAGGCCAATATGTCAAAGGCAATATAGTAAGGGGGTTTGTTTAGTTGATTGAATTGGAATAATTTGTATCAAACTTTCTTTGGTTCTTATTCACGAGTGATCTAGGAATTTTTCTATTACTTTTTCAAATGAGATTTCAGTATAGAAGAATTTTTTATTTATTCGTTGCGCGTTCTTGAGTCACTTCCTAGAAGAGATTTAAAAGGAGTAATGATAACCATTTCATTTTTAACACAATTTTTTTGATGATTTACAACTACTTAGGAATAGTTTTACGAATGAAGATGAGTCGGGATAATATTTGATTGTATTCCTAAATTGAATAAAAAAGAAATATACGAAGTTTGTTCTGTTCTTTTGTGCATCTTTACCTATGACACTAACGCATGAGATGGAATGGTTGGTGTATACTCTTTTTTAATGCGTTGACAAATGAAAAAATCAAACAATATTATTGCTCCACTCCACTCTTTTCCTCACAAAAAACTAGTATTTCTAGATTGAATGAAAAAGAAATATATGAAGTTTGTTCTCTTCTTTTGTGCATCTTTACATATAGCAATCACACATGGAATAATCTAGTAGATATGTACTTTATAATGGTTGATCATGGAAAACCTAAATTATATTATTGCTCTATGCGCTCTTTTCCTCTCAAAAAATTTGTTACTTTCTATTTTTCGCAAAATTTAAAATTTGAATATTCAAAGAATAAATCATTCTATGCTCTATAAACATACAATTAAGTCTCAATACATTTCATATTCTTCAAACTCCACTTGTCGAACTAACATTTGGTTTCTATTTTAAATCTTGAAAAACAAAAAGTGATTAATATTTCGAGACTCGAATAATTTTTTAAAAAAAGTTTATTAGAAGAACATGTGTCATACTGTAAGTGGACTACTTGCAAGCAGTTTATTAAGTTTTTTTTTTTTTTTGAATATTATGTAAGTGTCACTCCAGTAGACCAATTGTTCTTTTTCTTCTTCTTTCAGCTAAAACCCTAAAATCTTCTCAAAAAAATGGAATCTGAAAAATCCCCAAATCCATCTCCAATGGAACCACAAGAAGAAGGAAGCAACAAAATCTCCAAAAAAGAAGCCGCCAAGCTGGAGCGCCAGCGCCGCCGTCAAGAGGCAGCAGCAGCCGCAGCCGCCGCCTCTGTCTCCACTGTCTCGATTGAAGAGTCCGATCCACTTTCCGGGAGCTACGGTGACGTAGAGCTGAATGACCTGCAATCTAAGGCCGTGACGGGTCGTAAGTGGACTGAAGTTGGGTCCATCTCGCCGGAAATGAAGGACCAGGTGGTCCTGATTCGGGGGAGGGTACAGACGATTCGACCCGTCGGGAAAAAGATAGCTTTTGTTGTCGTGAGAGAGCGTGGATTTACGGTGCAGTGTGTATTGACTGTAAAGCCTGAATTGGTTAGTCCACAAATGGTGAAATATGCTACTAGTTTGAGCAAAGAGTCCATTGTTGATGTTGAAGGTGTTGTTACAATACCGGAGAAGCCAATTACTGGTTCCACTCAACAACAGGTAGATCTTTTTCAGAAAAGCTTATTGCTTTATGCTTTTATCTTTCTTCTTGATAGGCCAATTCTCAAAGAAACTAAGTTGGTGTCGCTCATATGAATCATCGAGAAAAACTGTTTTTCATTGAGCCCTCGGATTTCCATTCCACTGGACCTGTTTTGTTTCAATGCTCAATGTAGTCTTTTAAGCTCCCATTTGGCTACAGATTTTGAAGTTGAAAGTAGAAACTTGAAAAATTGTGTTCTTGGGAACAAGAAGTTGTGTTTAGACATGCATTTTTTTTTTATGTTTATGGGTTCTTACCACGACATCAGGAGTAATACATGACTAAGTTCGCCGTCAAAATATTTATTTATATATGCAGTGGATTTTTAATACAAATGCATGGTTTGAGCAAATGCTACTGTGTTCACGAACCTGTAGGTTTAAGGCTAGATTCGCCTATGTATATGACTCCTTAATATCCATTTGCTCCATTTGGACCTGCTAATCCCACACTGCAACAACTATGCCTAAATTTCAAATAAGTTGAGATTGGCTATATGAATCCTCGCTGTTCCGTTGAAGCTCAACTCGTATCAATAATTTGTCATTTAAGACAACTTTAGGGTTCACATAACCGGAGCTTTTCTACGTTTTAGTCTGAAAAGTACCTTTTCAAACAAAATAAAATGATTCATGGCAAATGAGAATAAATAAGAGAAGATTAATGGTGGAGCTGCCTTTTTATGTAATAAACCTGATCTAAATCATGCAGAAGAATTTTTTGAATTCTTGTGTATGCTGATTATTTTGTTGTTTATGGTAGCTACTAGTACTTATTAGGCTTTTTTATTTGCTTCAGGTGGAAGTTCAAATAAGCAAACTTCATTGTGTCAACAGGGCTGTGCCCACTTTGCCGATTAATATTGAGGATGCTGCTAGAAGCGAGGTGGAGATAGAACAAGCTTTAGAGGTATATTCTTTTCTTTCCCTGAGTTGGTTCATTGCTTTAATGAAATTTTAAGATTGAAATTGGTTGAAAATATATGGCTAGGGAAGTCATCAGCATCTAGCAGTTACCGATTCAAAAATTGAGATTCCATTTAATTTCAAAAACTGGACTAATGCGGTCTATGTCCTTTGTATCCTTTTGATTGTCGACTGACATCTTTCTATTAAGTGCAGAAAGGAGAGCAGCTTGTTCGTGTAAATCAGGATACTCGCTTAAACTTCAGAATACTAGACATGCGCACACCTGCAAATCAAGGAATCTTCCGCATTCAATGTCAAGTTGAAAATGTTCGTTATACTATCTGATATTTCCATTTCATCTATTTAGTGTTGGAAAATGTCTATTGCAAAAGACATTTAATTAGAATAGAGTGGAGAGAGGTGCCTTTGTGCATAAATTTAGTGTATTTAGGTGGGAGAAATCAGATGTCTGAGAATATTGAATTAAGACCGAATTGCATGAAATACAGAGACCTATATGATTTGTTATAAACAAAGTACAGTGAATGCTTTGAGGAATTTCTGGTACTTATTTTTAATCCCTGATAATGTAACTTGTAAGCCATTACAACACCTATTTGGTGCTATAAAATATTGAATAAACTTCTCATTCACCCAAAAACAAAATTTATAGTGATTTTAGAATTAAAAAGACTTTTTAAGTTTAATATTAGCTAATGTTCAAGTGTATCAAACTGCATTTATATGAATTACTTCGTTTTGTGTTTGCTTTAATTTTCATCTTCTTTTCACTTCTGCATTTATTCTTGTTATGAATTTGGCATCTCAAAAACTGGTAGATTCGTTTTCTCTTGAGATGTAGCCACAAAGATATATGGTAATCTTTTACCATCTCTATCCACCATATAATGGAATTAGTGTCACTGTTTCTAGACATGGTGCATATTTCCTTGCTTGCACATTGTCACAGTATCGTATTCTTATCCTTATTATGTTTTTAATGTAGAAGTGATTCAGATGGTGGTTTCAGTCACTTTCTGGTGATAATAAAGGAGAACTTGTTGATTGTTGAACAAAAAGAAAGAAGTTGCTAGATTTTTCCTACATTTCTATTGAGTCCTGGCAAACTATAACTGATGAGCTAATTTTATCCGGATAATATGCAGATATTCAGGCAGTTTTTGCTCTCTGAAGGATTTGTAGGAATCCACACTCCGAAATTGATTGGAGGGTCCAGTGAAGGAGGTTCAGCTGTTTTCAGATTAGATTATAAAGGTCAACCTGCATGTCTAGCGCAGTCGCCTCAACTTCACAAACAAATGGCAATATGTGGTGATTTTGGCCGCGTATTTGAAGTTGGCCCCGTCTTTAGGGCAGAAGATTCTTTCACACATAGACATCTGTGTGAGTTCACAGGCCTTGATGTTGAAATGGAGATTAAGGAACACTATTCAGAGGTATAGAATGCTAGAGCCTCCTAGAAAATTGCCAACTGCTTCTGTAAGTATAATATGAAGTGTATTTTTATTTTGGATATTACAATATGAAGTCTACTTTTGCAGGTCATGGATATTGTTGATCGCTTGTTTGTGGCCATGTTTGATAGCTTGAATGAGAAATGTAAAAAGGAACTTGAAGCCATTGGAAAACAATACCCATTTGAACCTCTGAAGGTAACTAGGCTCAACTTCAATGATCAATATGCTACCTATGATTGCTTAACTTCCACAGATTGACTTGTTCCTTTATACATTCATTTGCTTATTCTTGGAAATAGGGAAACCTTATTGCTTGTGGCAGTGACTTACATACCCACAAGAAAATGACTTAAATTGCAACTTGTATCTTTTTTCTGCAGAGGTAGTAACTATTTGTTTGATTGAGAATGCAGTATTTGCGAAAGACCTTACAACTTACATTTCCAGAGGGGATTCAAATGCTAAAGGTAAATGCTTGTTGTAGAAATTGGCTGTTTTCTAAAGAAATCATTAAGTTGTAACAGGAAAGCAGTCTGTTACTATCAGCTTCTTCCATACTGAAAAAAAGGAGCAATCTCAAGTGCAAAAGTAATATAAATTTAGGAAAAAGGGGAACATGAACTAGTAAACAATTTGACAATGGGCTATGGTTGCATGCAGAAGTTCTTAACTAATAATTTAAGTCCTATTCATGTGCTTGAACATTGTTAGTTTCCATGCAAATCGAGTCCCAACTGATAATTTAGCAGGCAATTGCATCAGTGTTGTCAAAAAGTGTAACTGCTCTCCGAGGGCTTAATACAAGTTGTTGAGTGTTATGTGACTTAGGTCACAGGTTCGGCCCTGCATCATGCAAACTAAGCTTGACATTTAAGTAAAGTAGGGGTAGAGGGGTGGGGCCCACTATCCCTGAGTTCTGAAGGTCATTTGGTCCTAAAGGTTGGCTCAAATGGATGTCTAGATCATCTAAAAAGATTGTTGCAATTGTCAATGCGCACATAGCAGAAGTTATAGTTTATGGGGAAAACTTCTGGGCTCTCCCAGCTTATTCCCTTTCTCAACCCCATACCCTGGATGTCATTTTCCTGCGGAGGAAACCTGCTGTTTCCCTTCCCATTGTCGTCTCTATTGTGAGTCTAACCTTTTCATGCTCTTCTGCTTCACAGGAAGCTGGTGTTGAAGTTGATCCTCTTGGGGACCTAAATACAGAATCAGAAAGAAAGCTTGGGCAGCTTGTTAAGGACAAGTAATTAATAACTCCTCTACGCAACAATAAAAACTCCATTCTTCTCATTCAGGCTTTTCTATCTTGATTTCCTAATTTGTGTGATTGTTGTGAGTTAATTTTCTGTTTTTCCTTGTTTCTTCAGGTATGGAACTGATTTCTATATACTTCACAAGTATCCACTGGCTGTTCGTCCATTCTATACAATGCCTTGTCACGACAATCCATCTTACAGCAATTCTTTTGATGTCTTTATCAGAGGTATTTAAGTCACGAGTTTCTTAATATTGTGAGAAAATGATTTTATTTTCTTTTGATGGGTAAGATGTGATTTCATTCACATGCTCCTAGTTCCAAATATGTATAGTGAGCAGATGGATGTTTAATTTTTTGACTGAAGTATAGTGTGTCTAGGTATTTTTTTTCCAATTTCTTAAAAAAGGAACAGCTCTTAACATTTTTCAATTTTTCTGTAGTTTATATTGCTGTGCGCAGAATTCAGCTTTTCTTGACATGTAGCTCTAGGTTGGAATGTTTAGCTGAATGTGTGTTACTCCAATTTGTTGGCTGGGACGTGCTCTTTTATCTTGAGAAATGAGAATATGCTGACTTGAGTTATGTCCTATATCTCATCCTGGTTGCTGGAGTGTGTTTTTCTTGACCTATTGCATTAGGGGGAACAATCCCATTCCTCGCGAACCTTTCTGCTTTTGTTAATGGAATTTTGTAATTTTAAAGGGATAAAAATATGTTTGCTGACATCTTCCCTCTCTTTTGTTGAGGCTTCTTTTCTTAACCTGCCCTCTCTTTTGTTGAGGCTTTCTTTTAGTGATCCATTAGCTTGCATATTTATTGTACCTCAACTTGACTAGCTTTTTGGTTCTAGAAATTTAAAGGACAAAGTCACTGGAAATTCTGATGCAGTAAAACAAATTTTAATGTGTTTGGAAATAATGTTTATTCCCCTTTCTTCGATTGAAAAGGTGACATGATTACATTTTTTGATTGCCTTTTTGGCAGGGGAGGAAATTATCTCAGGAGCTCAGCGTGTCCATGTTCCTGAATTCTTGGAAAAACGTGCTGGGGAGTGTGGAATTGATGTGAAGACAATATCAACATATATCGATTCTTTCCGGTATTTCTCTTTGCTATTCAGTTTGTCTTCTATATTTGTAAAGCTTCAGTCAAATCCAGAAATTCAAAAACTTCAGTCACGGTTTTGTCGACTGAATCTTTTGTGAGTGCCAACAACGAAGACCATATATGTTAAATACACATTATCAAACTATTGCAAAATCATCTTTGCTTGGAAAAATGATTGTCATTGAATTCAAAGTTTGCAAGTTACAAGCATTTCGTCTTTTCTTCTAGTTCTTTAGACATTGAGAGAAATGCCATACATACATTTCTGGAGTCATGATTGCCATAGAAAGTTACCTCTAACTGGCTTTTACGTGAGCATATAGTACGAAAATTCTGTGTTTTATCAGTGCATAAAAGATGAAACTCTCTTCTCATCAAGGACTGTTCTTTTTTTTTGTTAAATAAAGTAAACTTTTATAACTGAATGTTTTGTGTGGCTTTTTTTAGCCTGTAGTTCGCTAATACCTAATTCAATGTCCATTATTTCTTTGCTTGAACATGAAGTTTAATCAACCCTTGGTGAAGATTATCTTTTTGAAAGAAACAGCCAATAAGTCAATAGGATCAAGGCCGTAGAGCCATTTTGGAAAGGGAAGTGAAACAATCGTGGAATGCAACTTTTCCTTTGTGGAGTGTCAATTCAGCCATTTTCTGTTGTATCGTCCATGTGTTTCATACTTCACTGCTTATGAAAATCTGTGAAGAATCAGTATTATATTTCTGAATTTAGGTAAACCTAAGCTTAGGAACCACTTGAGATTCTTGGACTTCTCAAGTCTCTGAGATTGATATTCAATGAATTCAAGCCAAGTTTTCGGCTATTTGCTCACATATCTTGCCAAATATGCCCCCTCAGATCATCATGCATTCGCTGTTAGATATGTTTGCAAAGTTTTCAGCTATTTGCTCACATATCTTGCCAAGTATGCCTGGCTCAGATCATCATGCATTTGCTGTTTGATATTTTTGCAATGGCACTTCTCAAACAACTGATGGGTTCAACTGAACTCATACAAAGCTCAATTATAAATGTAAAACATCACTAAATACGTTGAAAGTTGAGTGTTGAATATCAAAGGTTGGACTTATCAAGTTCAAATTGTGCATCCATTTCTGCTGATATTTATACCTGATTTTGTGTTTGGCCTGTTGAAGGTATGGTGCACCTCCTCATGGTGGATTTGGAGTCGGATTGGAGCGTGTGGTGATGCTTTTCTGTGCTCTCAACAACATTCGCAAGACATCACTTTACCCTCGCGATCCACAAAGGATTGTTCCATGATTTGTTAATTTTTCAAACTTTTTCCTATTTTGGTTTCATTAGAGCTGGTATATGTTCATCTTCTTGCATGAAAACAATAAATTGATGACTGATTGTACTTGAAACTCTCCATTTTGGGGCTACGCTGGAAACATGCATTTCAGAGTTTATACATGACTACTTATAATCAATCTATGTTTTATCTACTTTTATTCAAGTTTAGTGCACTTCTGATTGCACCTAACATGAATAAGGTGAGGAAGACCACACGTCTTTGGGAAGATATAACTTTTGAAGCGTGAGTTAAGCGCATGTCATACATTTCAATCCTTCAACGAATTACACAGAAAGAAGCCAATCTTTTCAGCATAGCTTGGTGTACTAAGCTCTCGCTATAATTCCTAAGAAAGACTTATTTTTAGGCATTATTATCCTACATTTCTATGAAAGGCTGTTTTCACAGCTATGATATTAAATGTTACGGTGTCAAAATTATAAAATCAATGTCACGGTTTTTGGTCTTTAACTAAGCACACATGCAACACTCGACAACTTGTTCACAATTGGTAAATCACATAAAACACCAAATATTGACTTTATCAAGCATGTTCCATACTAAATGACTTTTTCTGATTTCTTTCACTTCTAAATTGCAGCAACTGATTTCATCATTGAGCAATGTATGGACAATTGCAACATCAACTACACCACAAAATGAGATAGGAAGAACATTTTATCCATTTCCAAAAATCTAACTCAAAACAAGTGGTATCCTGCAGTTCATTTATTTCAAAAAATGAAATTCCTATCCGTATAGGCATCAGAGCCAATAACTAAAACGTGATTGTCTTCATTATGAGTTATCTGAAACTTAAACGAGCAGACCAGAAGTCATACATTTAACCACAGGCCAACACAGTCAAAATGAAGAGCAAACTCGAGGCTTGTTTGCCCCTTTTATTTAGCCTGGGGATGAGATGCAATGAAATCAACAGCTAGATCAATGGAGCTAATCTTATCAGCTTCGTTGTCAGGAATCTCAAACGCAAACTCTTCTTCAAGGGCCATAACAATTTCCACAGTGTCTAAACTATCTAAACCGAGATCATTCTTGAAGTGAGCATTTGGGGTAACCTGCAGGTGTAGATGCAAAAGAACATGCCTTAGTGTAATAGTAAGACTAAAGAAAATGTTAAACAACCTAAAGTAATCTTAAAACAAAGCCACATCCAAGACTAACTGGGACGAAATAAAAAGTATACCATGATATGGTTGCATTATAGTAGCAGAATTAACAAAGTGAGCTGTATCACTTCAAACCTTAGCATGAGTAGTAAATCAAACAGCAGAAATAATAAGGTCAGAATATTTCAAATAACATCAGCAAACACAAGACATCCTTTTGGCATCCCTGATAGAAATCTGGCAAAGGTATACATCCTAGTATTCCAGGTATTTACCATGTGGTCTCCATCTTACGTCTATTAAGTGATTCGAAGATATCCTCTCTACCAGCCAACGACCAAGTTTCTTAGGATTGTACTCTCTTTTGCCACCTTTCTTCTAGTTGCATAGAGCTAGAGACAAACTACAAGATTGTAGACATTCTAAATGAAAAAATATGGGATGGAGGAATGGCCATTGCTTCTACTCTGATAAATTTGGGAATTTGGGCACACGATATGGGATGAAGAAAGATGCATCTTTAAACCTCAAGGTTTATGCTTATATTACATATTCAAATTGCAGAAAGCACGCAAGCTGGAAAAGGAGGAACATAAGGAGTTTTTGACTTCTCACACATGTCATCCAGATTTCAACTTCTTCTGGTAGTCTGTACTTATGAATGACCTCCAAGTGCATTTCATCATAACCACAAAGATAAGCAAGTGCTAGAGTCTATTGTTAATCTCAATTATCAGATGCTTATTTTGTATTACAAAAGAAAAATGTTTACTTTGATTTAATTCCATTTTTCTTTAATCCTTCTTCATAAATTGAGTAGGCTCCTTCTTTCCCTATTTCCAAACAACTCCATTGTCAGGCGATTTTTATCAACTAATCAATCAATCAAATCCACATCAATACTAAATAGTACAAACAACAACAACATTACCCCAATGCCTCAAAGGCTCCCGCCCATTGCGGGGTACGGGGGGGTCGGATGTACGCAGCCT
>JAOTQR010000086.1:23031450-23048512 GCA_025774065.1 Solanum ossicruentum | reverse complement strand
ATTTGACGAATTAACTATGTATATCTATCAAAATAACTGTATATATACAGCTGATGTATATATGTAATTGTATATCTAACAAGAAAGATGCGAGAGAGAGGAAAGAGGTGAGAGAGATGAAGAGAGGAGAAAGAAAATAGCAACAAAACGCTAATTATAGCTATAAATTGTATTTTTTTTCAAACTATAGTTTTATAATGTAAATATATATCATATGTTTGCCTAGTTACATTATTTTTCTTATATTTTATGAAGCAAAATAATCCTTAATCTTATAATTTTAAACATGATACATGAAAAATTAAAATTAAAATTGACTGGAAAAGGATTAATAAAATAAGGTTAAGGTGGTTAAACTTGGAAAATAATATGAAACCTCAATTATATTGAATCAGTGTTTAAAAACTAAATATTAATAGTAATTGTTTTGGATAGGAGGGAGTACCATCAAAATGAGTGAGTAAAAGCTACTCCAAGAAAAATTGCTTCAAAATAACTATCATCTATGTTTTTTTTTAAAAACTGTCTCGATTTAATAAATATGTTTGAATATTTTTACACTTTTATTTGTATAATTAAATTTAGATTTAAAATATGATGTTTTGTTCATTTTAATTTCTTTGTATTTTTTTAGTTTATTTAAAAAAAAAGTCTCTTTCTCTCTCTCTCTCCCCTTTTTTTTAACTTCTAAAATTTAACTTTTCACACAACATGTTATTACAAGATCAAATTTTTTTGATATATCTGAGTCAAATAATTTGATATATTTTTAAGTCGAGATCATAAAATTTATAATTTTTTCTAATTTTTTAAAATTAAATAGTAGCAATTAATTTAAATAGAGAAAATATTTAGTTCAGTTAAAAAGTTAACCAGGCACGGACCCATATGTATTTTTTTAATCTCGATTTATGTGACACTAATAGATTTTTATATATATTTTAAAAAAATTAAGTTGTTAATTATTGTGAGTTATTGTATATTTTATATGAATTTTAAATAATATATATTATTTATTTTGTCCAAATTTATACTGTGCATATAAAATTTTGAAAGTCAATCAAATTTTTTTCAAAAATTTTCTTAAATTATTAATTATTATAATTTATATTATGTTACACAAGTTATATCATTATTTTGAGACAAAATTTTCTTTTAAAAAAATTCAAATAGGGATACAACGAGGCGAGAAAGGTTTAGAGCTATGTGGGTGTGGAGTGGATTGAAGTACGCGTTTAAAAAATCAAATAAGAATTCGAAGAAATTAAATTTTTGCAAATTGGTGAAAATCAAAGATATAAATTTTTTATATTAAACATTGACTTAATTTAATTTTTTTCTAAAATTTAAACTAGATGTATCCGGTAAATTGTTAGATGTTAAAATGTTGATTAGAAACTTTTAAGTAATGATTAAGAAATAATTGTTAAAATGTCAACTAAAAATAGTTAATTAGTTATTGATACGTTAATTAACCAAATAATTTAAATTTTCAATTAAAAAATAAAAGAACTTTAAATTTAAGTGGGTTAAGTTTATATGGATTGAGTCTATATGAAGTGATGCGGGGCAGATAAAAAATAAAAATAATCATTATGCAAGATAAAACGATAAAAAACTTTTGCGGATTAAGCTCAACTCGTCCCGATCCATAATTTCAAATAAAGTTGAGAACACGGGAGAAACGAGTAGGGCGATTGTGTAATTAAAGTAAAGTCAAGGTCTAAATTTTAAACCAACTTTCTATAATTATTCCAATGACCACAGAATTCCCACATTGAGCAAAATGGCTCTTTCCAAGAATGAAAAAAGAAGAAGTCTACTTCTAGTCTTCTCAGTTGAATCATTTCTGTTAGTTTTGTTACTCTTTTCATTCATCTCATCTTCATTATCTGAGATCTTCTTTGAAGAACAATTTGATGGTACTAATTATTGTTTTATGATTCTTTTAGTGGTACTTCATAGTTTAAGTTTTGAGCTTGTTTTTCCATTTTTCTATGAATTGGTATGTAAAGATTCAATTTTTAGATACTATTGGTTAGACCCCAGAAATTTTCTTTAAAGGAATTGTTCATTTGGTTTTTTAATTTCTGTTCTGTTAGTGGTACTTCGTAGTTTCATATTTCAGCTTCTTGTTCCATTTTTTCTTTGAATGGTATGACAAAAGAATCAATTTTTAGACACTTTGCTTCCATTTGGTTTTGTTTATTTATGTTTCTGTTAGTGGTACTTCATAGTTTCAAATTTGAGCATGTTATTTAATTTTTCTGTGAATATGAAAATCATTGATTTTTGATACTGTTGGTTAGATCCTAGAATTTTTCTTTAAAGGAGTTGTACATTTGGTTTTGCTTATTTCTTCTTCTGTTGGTGCTACATCATATTTTAGCTTCTTGTTTCATTTTTTCTTTGAATGGTATGCAAAGAATCAACTTTTGGTTAGACCCCATAATTTTTCCTTAAAGGAACTTTCATTTGGTTGTTTGATTTCAGCTTCTCTTAGTGGCACTTCATAGTTTAATTTTGAGCTGCTTGTTCCAGTTTTCTGTGGATGGGATGAAAAGAATCAATTTTTAGACACTTTTGGTTAGACCCTAGAATTTTTCTTTAAGGGAATTGTCCATTTGGTTTTGTTTATTTTTGCTTCTGTTAGTTGTACTTCATAGTTTCATATATTAGCTTGTTGTTCCATTTTTTTTTTCTGATAATGGTATGAAAAGAATCGACTTTTAGATACTGTTGTTTAGACCCAAGAATTTTCTTTAAAGGAATTGTCCATTTAATTTTTTTATTTCTGCTTCTGTTAGTGGTACTTGTTAGTTTCATATTTGAGCGTTATTGTTCCAATATTTCTGTGAATGGTATGAAAAGAATCATTTTTAGACCCCATTGGGTATATTGTTGTTGTTGTTGTTTTACTGTGATTATACACTGATTAATGTTTTTTTTTCCATATTGGGTTGTTTAAAAAGATGATTGGCGGAGCAGATGGGTGAAGTCTGACTGGAAACAGAGTGAAGGGAAAGCAGGCTCCTTTAAGCATACAGCTGGGAAATGGCCTGGTGATCCTGATGATAAAGGTTTGACTCGTATCAGTTTTTTGGAAGTCGTCATGTGTGTAAAACAAACTTTTAGTTGGACTATTCATCTGTATTCTTATATTTCAAATACTTAGCTCACACACTTCACCACTTAGTTTACTTACTATATTGCAATATACAATGGCTTGTACAATTTTATGTTAAGACATGTATTAAGAGAACCGGCAAGTACTGGGATTGTGTATGCTATGATGATTCATTGTGTGCATGATACAAATATTTCACTTGCTTTTAGCTTGTGTTCTGTTCTTGTTGGGGTACGTTTGTTTCTGACCATGGGAACTTACCACATAAGATTGTGATTTGTGATTTTTTAGGTATTCAGACATATGGCGATGCCAAACATTTTGCCATCTCTGCGAAGATACCAGAATTTAGTAACAAGAACAAAACACTGGTTGTTCAGTACTCTATAAAGTTTGAGCAAGACATCGAGTGTGGTGGAGGCTATATAAAGCTTCTCTCTGGATATGTCAACCAGAAGAAGTTTGGGGGAGACACCCCTTACAGGTTTTTTATTGCTACCTTTTTTGCATGTGAACTTCCTCTATCTCATTTTAAGATATCCCGCAACTGCGAGAATTTAAGAGGTGCTTAGGCATGATTTTCATAAGATTTACTTGTGTGCTGTCACTAATTTGTCTCACAGCCCTAGGTTATGGTTTTTGAAAAATGGGAATTACACACATTGTTTCTGATGTTAAATTTGTTTCTTTTAAGAGACAGACTAATCATCTGCCTGAGCTTAATTCTGTAAAATATCACTACTTAGCGTCAATTTTTCTTTTATCTGGAAGTGCACCAAGCCAGCATGTCGATGACCTTAATTAGTAAAAAGGATTGTGAGAATTGTGATTTCAGTTACACATCTAACATTCGTCAAATTTCAGTTTTCTTATTTTCCTGATTAGTAAGCGGTTGTGAGTTCGGATACTCATCTCACATTGGTCAATTTTTAATGATCAGTATCTGGAACTGAGTAGTTACTGTAAATTGGTTGAAGTATATAGTTGCCATAGTAATTTGTTTACATGGTATGTACTTTTTCTGCTTTAATTAACGATGTCTTGTTTCTGCAGTATGATGTTTGGACCAGATATCTGTGGTACACAGACGAAGAAACTTCATGTTATACTTTCCTATCAAGGCCAGAATTATCCAATAAAAAAAGATTTGCAATGTGAAACGGACAAATTAACCCATTTCTACACATTCATTCTTAGACCTGATGCATCATACAGCATCTGGATTGATGGCCGAGAAAGGGATTCTGGAAGCATGTATACAGACTGGGATATCTTTCCTCCTCGAAAAATTAAAGATTTAAATGCGAAAAAGGTATAGTAGGAGAATGTTAAAGCTTTAGGCTGAACTTGTTTATGCCTCTAAACTCAATTCGCTTAACTATTTTGTGAAGATTTCTGATATTTGTCTGCTCATTAATGACTTATTTGATTGCCATTGCTTATAGCCTGCAGATTGGGATGATAGAGAATATATAGAGGATCCAAACGAGGTCAAACCGGAGGTAGTTCATACTGCACATTTAATCAGTTTTTTTTTTCATTTTGTTAGGCTTCAAGTTGGTTTTTAAATTTTTCTTGTTGCACTACTTTTTATTCCAGGGATATGACTCTATTCCAAGGGAGATCCCTGACCCAAAAGCTAAAAAGGTTAGTTCAGCAGGCTTTAATGTGCACTGTTATACTATCAGCTGTGTGATTGATGATTGCAATTGCTGCGTCTGAGATATGGTTATTCTGAAAGACTCTTTTCTCTAATTTTATAATCAATCTTTTTATTTCTTGGCAGTGAACTTTCTATTGTCTTCCGTTCTGATTTTTATTCATTTCACATGTAGTTTGCTCAAATAATATCTCTGTTATATCACTACAACAACTCATGTTTTTTGTAGAACTAACTTTATCACAAGTGATGTACTTGACGGTCATCTAGCCTTAGCAGGTTTCTTTACTTCCCCTTCTATACTTGTAGAAACGGAGGTACGGAGGGGAAAGTGGACAACTACTTCATTGTCTTTTCATATGCTATCATCATTTGAGACACGATAGAGGCCTGCTTGCACCAATGAACTTATATCTTCCCAATTTTTGCGCACCAATGAACTTATATCTTCCCAATTTTTGCTAAACTTCCAAAGTTGTTTTCCTTTTTTAGCCTGCTCACTGGGATGATGAAGAGGATGGCATCTGGAGACCACCAAAAATTCCTAATCCAGCATATAAGGGTCCATGGAAACGAAAGGTTTGTGAAAATCATTCTGATTGCTAATTATGAAGCTTGAATTCTGCAACTTCTCACTGGAATATCTACTTAACAAGTATATCTTATGTCCCAGAAAGTAAAGAACCCTAACTATAAAGGTAAATGGAAGACCCCTTGGATCGACAATCCAGGTAATGAATGTATGCATTTGTATTGAGATGCATTTGAATACGCATGCCAGTGAAATGAAGTTCTGTCATATTATTAGAAATCCATTCTGATCTCTCTCTCTCTCTCTCTCTCTCTCTCTCTCTCTCTCTCTCTCTCTCCCTCTCTCTCTCTCTTCAGAGTTTGAAGATGATCCTGATCTCTATGTGATGAAGCCAGTCAAATATGTTGGATTCGAAGTTTGGCAGGTAAAGATTAGTAGTCCGAACTAGTATAATGTCATCTTTTCACACTCTATGAAGTTAGAATGCATGACGCCAGTGGCGGATTTAGAGCAAATTGTACAGGTTCACGAGAACCAGTAGTTTTTGCTGGGCCCTGTATATATATCAATAAATCCACTAAATATCTATAAACATTTGACTGCCCAGTTATTATTATATATTAACTTGAGATTGTAGGAATCCATAAGCTTCAAGTCGTGAATCCCCTCTGGGTGATGTAGTGTTGTGTTTTGTCATTTACTGCAGGTGAAGGCAGGTTCTCTATTTGACAATGTACTGATATGCGATGAACCTGATTATGCAAAGAAAGTGATTGAGAATGTCTTTGCTAATAAGGAGGTCTGCCCTTGATCCCTTATCCTATGTTAGCTGGTGCTAGCTTATTGCTTCTTTAACACTCAGATTTTTTGAAATGAATATCTACAGGCTGAAAAGGAGGCTTTTGAGGAAGCGGAGAAAGTGAGAAAAGCAAAAGAGGAAGAGGTTGGTATCATGTTTTCATTTATTTTTGGCATAATACATAAACAAAAATTCTAACTTTGAGTATGCACATCTAGACACCGTCTCCACTGTGTCAATTGAACACTCCAACTTACAAAATAAAAAATTTATGTGTCAAGTCAACATCAGATGTCTACAAGATATGGTGGGGACAGGTTGGAGTGTTAGTTGCCGTTGAGATCAAATTGAGTTGTACTAGATATGCACTCTTAAAATTCAAGTACCCACTTGCCAACATAGGCCAAGTTTGAGTGTTTGTTTATTTATTATGCTGTTATTTAATATATTGTGTCTTTTCGGGCACAAGTGCTAAAATAGCTGGAATTTTCAGGAAGCCCAAAGAGCAAGAGAAGAAGGTGAAAGGAGGAGAAGAGAAAGGGATAGAGATAGGGGTAGGGACAGGCACAGAGAGAGATACAAGAGGGTTAGTTTTTCACATGTCTCTGAACTTAACATGCTCTGTGCTTTTCTTCCCTTTTACTTTTCTGCCATCGTTTACTCGCTTATTCCCTTGCGCAATTTCTTCCTAATTTTGTTTGTAATCCCTTCCTCGTTCCAAAATATAGCTACTCGGACTTCAATTTCTATGACTATCTTACTGCTCGTTTAATTTCTTCAAATGATTCAGAGTTAAGCTGACCATGACTTTGGCTATACAGTTTTTGACAAGTTTTTCTTCCTTTTGTTGATAAATTTCAAACTCAACTAGCTTTTAAGCTAAAAAGATCTTAAGTTGTCCCCAACTTATGCCTTTGGTTTGCTCAATAAGCATTAATTAGAACCAGTAGCAGCTTCTGATGTCTCGTTTTTTGCTCAGTAATTCTGTCTGTTGAAATATAGTGTCTTACCATTTCTGTCAAATTTATTGTTTTGCAGCGCTATCGCCATGATTATGATGACTATGATCATGTAAGTTCTGAATAAGCTGTTCTTTTTCTTCCAACTCTCTGCCCCCGCCCATTCTCCAAAATGTTGTCGCGCCCATGTTGGATTGTCCAATATACTCCAGCAACATTTTTTAAGAGACTGAGCAACATAAAAAAGAAATAATAAATGTTTAGAAATTCTCTTTATAATGCACATCAACTCATGTTTTCTTGTACCTAGGGGTGTGTATCGACCGGTTCGGTTCAGTTTTGTACATTAACGGTTCGATTTATCGGTTTTCGATTTTTAAATATGCTAAACCATTAAGAAGCCAATAAAATAATTTTTATTGGTTTTAAGTCCTTCGATTTTCGGTTTATCCGATAAGAATGATAATGAGAATTTGTATTAATAAAAGCAGATAGATTACGAAAATTATGTTTACAAACTTACAAAAGCTATAATTAGTTAATTACAAACTAAAATATTAAAGTGGATAACCAATCACTTAAGTACTATAACGATTAAAATATGTAAAGTATTGTTATAGTTGCCTATTATTATTAAATTATTAATATTTAATATTTATGAAGGAGTAATATAGTAAGTTATTATAATCTTATTCGGTCATCAGTTTATCCATTAACTTAATAGTAAAAACTAATATCGAATCGATAATCCAATAATTTTTTTTCAAAATCATTAAAAACCTAATTAGTCGGTTTGGTTTATTAGTCGGTTCGAGTTTTGCACACCTTGTACCATAAATGATGTTGCTACTCTTTTTGGTTGTTGCAGGATGAACTTTGAGTTGGTGTTGAAGACCATAATATATCTTCCATTCTTGAGACAGAAAGATGGATCCATTTATTTGGGCTTTGTGTGTTCTTCTTGTTGTATTTTAGTCTTAATAGTACTTCATTTTTGCATAGTGCAATGTGTTAGGCTTAAGACGAGACAGATTGTACTATTTCCATCTTATTTAGCTTTTTGAAAGCAAAATATGGCTCAATACTTGAAAATCCAACTAATAATGTAAAATTTAGTTGATTCTCGAACTGAGGGTCTATTAGAAATAACCTTTCTAGCCCACAAGGGTAGGAATAAGGTATGCATTCTCACCTTCTTCAGACCGTGTGAAAATATACATGGTTTGTTATTGTAAAAATTTGATATGATAAAAGGGCAAGTCCGGTGCATGGAAGTTCTCGTCATGCGTAGGGCTCGAGGAAGGGTCTGACCACTAGGGTCTATTGTATTTGTCTTAAGTAGCCTTATTTTGCATTTATGCAATGAGGCTGTTTTTAAGGCTTAGATCTGTGACATTTTGGTCATATGATAATAACTTTATTAGTTACTCCAAGACTCCTCTTCAATTTGGGCATGATAATTTTTTTTTATATTATACAAATATGAATTCACAAATAAATAGAAGTTGTAAGCTAATTTATTTAAACAAATTAACTAGTGCAAAACTACAAATATAAAACATAAAATCAACAAAATGAGCTTAGGAAATGACTAAACTAAAAAGTTAGATGCTTGCGGTGTACTCATTCCCGTTATGAGTTCGAAATGATGCCCCAACTTTACTCGAGACCAAGACTCCTTACAATTCGCACCAATAGCGGCACTGAGCGACTAGAGATTGATTGAAAAGGCAGGCCCAACCGACTCTCTCCCCTTTAAATCGCCTATCTCGTGTTCATAGCTCGATAAAAAAAGTGTAAATGAATTTGAGGGATATTTTTATCTTTTACATATTTAATATGATGATATTAAATGTTATGTATTACTAATACCACCAAATGAAAAGGAGTGAGTAATTGGAATGTTTAATTTGAAATGAAAATTTTGAACATTCAAAATAGGGGTGTGCATCGGTCGGTTCGGTTCCATTTTATGTATTATCGGTTTGGTTTATCAATTTTCGATTTTTAAATATGCTAAACCAATGAGATATTTTTTATCAATTTTTGATTTATTGATTTTTGGTCCTTAACGGTTTGGTTTTTGATTTACCCAATAAGAAAATACTCATAAAATAAATATGTGACTTCTCTGACAATTTGACACAATACGATGGGATGTAGTAAAACGAACCAATCAATTGAGCACCTTAACTTAATAATATGCAATTTTGACCTCATATTAAACCAAGCAAATACACGATTTACGAGTATCAATTTAGTATCAAGTGATGTTAAATTATGAATATTTAATATTTATGAAGGGATAAAGTTGTAAATTATTATAGTCTTAATGGGTTATGGATTTACCCAATAACCCAATACTAAAAATCAAAATCGAATCGGTAACCTGATAATTTTTTTTGGTAAAATCGTTAAAAACCCGTTAACCTAATAACCCGATTACTTGATAACAATAAATCAATAATATTATTTCGATTCGGTTTATCGATCAATTCGATTTTTTTACACCCCTAATTCAAAATAGGAGTCTCCTAATTAAATAACAAAAGTTTCTTAATATAAAATAAAAAATATAAATTTGCGAAATAACCTTTTACTTTAATTATGTCCTTTCATCTTCAAACACATGTTATCTTGATCTTAAAGGAAGCTCAAATTCGCGAGGTATTAGTTCTTGACATGTGGGAATATCTCGGGAAAACAAAAAAAATAAAAAAAATTCATTTATTATCCTAAAAATAGTTTTTGCTAAAAAAACAACTTCCATGACTTCAATTACCGAAACTACCCTCTTTTACTTCTCAATATTCCAATTATATCCCTAGGTTCGGATCCATAATAGTTCTAACCCGCCATTTCTCTCTCTCCTCTCTTTTGCTCCGCTCCTACCCTCTACACTTCTTCGACGACGACGAATTTGGTCACCGGAGGTCGCCACCAAATCCCCCGGGATCGGAAAGTGCCCCACTGATTCCGGTTTCGAGCCACATTTTGTTCCCAATTTGTAAGTTGACGGACATGTTCTCATTCGATTGTTGTTGAATTATCTCTGAGAAACATGTATTCGGAGTTATACTTATGTTTTCTGTTACCAGAGTCATTAGTTCTTCATACGAAGAGCAAATGTGTGTTTACGGAAAGATGTGAACGTTTAGTTTGTGGTGCGTGTTTTTCAAACTGATTGATGGTGAACTGTAATTAGGTTTTGATTGTTAATTTTTTAGAGTAATAGCACTGGAGATAATTTGAAAGCATATGTATGATTGAATTGAAATACGGTGGAGGATATCTATCATTTTTTGTGCAATTGTGAAATATGGTGCTTGAACATTAATGCATGGATTTTATGGTTTGTGAACTCACCTATGTTATTATTATAGCTCTAATAACCCCAAGTTTCTTGAGCCGTCGGAAACAATCTCTCTAACATTTGTGTACACTCTACCCTCCCAAATCTCATTAGTGGGATTATACATGATATGTTGTTGTTGTGTGATTAACCGAAGTGCCGGGATGGGTTATTTGTCTTAGATGTGGAATTACTAAGATCATGCAACACTACTGAGGCAATTGATGTCCGTATTTTGCTTCATGTCTATGTTTCTGATTGCACATTATTGAAAACTTCTTCTTGCTGAAGCTTTGTCTTTTATAACAACTGTGAAAGTTTTCTGTAAATGGTTGAATTGATGTCCTCGTATATAGCTGGTCCACAAGTACATGATCATTGATTTAGGCGTGAGACTTCCATGTTGGAGGTCTCAAGTTCGAAACCCCTTGCCAGTGGAAGCAAGGGGATTGTCTTCTGGGTTGAGCTCATCGCACCGGGCTTGCCTAGTGCGGATTACCTCTCTTGTGTGGTTTGTGAGCTATTACATAGGAGTGGGGGTTTACTTTGTGGCTCTATTAGCTACTATTTAATAGTTTTATGTATTGTTCTAATCAGTAAGTCTCTTGGGACGTTGTTTCTAATCAGTAAGTCTCTTGGGACATTGTTTCCTCTAAAGAAAATCACCTACATCAGCTACACATTGCTGGTTTTGTTCAGAGGAAGGTTGTGGTAGTATTAAAAAAGTAACTAGGGTCATTAAGTTGTTACTATTGGAATGATACTCCCATTTAATATGCATATTTTATCCTCCAGATTTCTCTTCCCATAGTACCTTATTGTCCTCTTATGCTTATGAGAATTAGTCTGTCTCTTTATCATGATTTTTTCTTGAATTTAAATTCACTAAAAGGTTAGCTCACTAACCATTTTCTCCAATTTCTCTTCGTCTCTCAGGATGCTGTCTCGTATTCATTGAAGTGCTGAGAATAATCTAGTGTGGGTTTTCTCTCTTGATGACTTCCCCTGAACGAGTAAGGAGTTATCTGAAACAGGACGACCCAGACTTAAAGTTGGATGATGACTGGGAAGGGGATGATAAGAGAAAATACAGGTCAAGTAAGTCAAAGTCTGGCAACAGTGAAGAAGCTGAAGGTTTAGATAGTAATGGAAGAAGGAGAAGTACTGTGGACAGAAATGAGAGTCGGAAAAGATCAGGTGGATCAAGCAAAGCTGATATTGATGAGGATGACTATGAGGCTGGAAACGTCTTGCGGTCCAAATTGATGAAGAAGACGCAGGGAGAGAATACATTGGAGACATTGAGCAATTGGTATCGGGATGGAGAACTTGGGGGCAAGTTTGATAATGGAGACAGAACTGGGGATAGAGGACAAGTCGTAGCTAATGAGTGCGTTAGAAGTAAATCAACTTCAAGGTTTTCTGATGATGATGGTTTCCATACAGAAGATCAAGGTAAAAATGAAAAGCTACTTGGTGGGGACTCTGAATATACACTGGAAAGGGACTCTAGACGTTTGGAAAGGAAGGATAGCACCAAAGAAAAAGATAATGTGCTGTTGTATAGCCTTAAAAATTCAAATGGAGACAAAAATAATAAATACCTGGAAAGCGACGAGACAAAAATTGACTGTGAGAGGAGTATGAAAGGCAGGTTGTATTCTATAGAAGAAGGCAATGATGGAGCATCTTCTATACGAGAAGATAAGTTGAGCATGGAGAGAGTTCAGGAGCATAGACAGATAAAAAGTGCCACAACTTATCACATGGCTGAAAGTCATGAAAGGCCTCTGGTAGCAAGTGATGACGGTGGCTCATTAGTGCAAGAGAGAAATAGGAGAGAGATGGATTCTTCTGATAGGTCCAGAACACCTGAGAGAAGTGCAAAGTGCCGTTACAACTCAGAAAGCGTTGAGATGGACTTTGAAAAACG
Organism: Solanum ossicruentum; assembly: GCA_025774065.1. Taxonomy (NCBI): domain Eukaryota; kingdom Viridiplantae; phylum Streptophyta; class Magnoliopsida; order Solanales; family Solanaceae; genus Solanum; species Solanum ossicruentum. The sequence continues at coordinate 23,036,150 of JAOTQR010000086.1, read as the reverse complement.
AGATACCTTCAGGAGGAAAGAACACGAAAAAGATGGTGCAAGAGATAATAAATCAAAAGGAAGGGATGATGGCAGGAGCGATAGAAACAGAGTTAGGGACGGTTCCAAAGATGGGTGGAAAAGAAGGCAAGGGAACTTTGTCGACAAAGAGATAAAAGATGGTGAAACACCTTATGAACATGGCAGAGAATGGGAAATACCCAGACGTGGTTGGATTGACAATGAAAGGCCTCGTTCTGGTGGTAGAAAAGATGGAAACAGAACTGAAGCCTTGAAAACTTCATCAAAATATGGAATTTCAAATGAAAATTATGATGTCATAGAGATCCAAACCAGGACATTTGACTATGGTAGGGAGGAGGCCATGTCTTCTGCAGCAAGAACAACTGAAGTTAATCAGAGTTCTTATGCAAAATCACTTCCAGATGATGAGAACTATGGCTTTCCTATGGAAGGCAGGGGAAGAAACATGAATTGGTCAGGTCAATCTGGTCAAGATGTAAGGGATACGTCAGGTGACGGTTCAAATAAGGATGAGATTGAAGCAAGGGCCCAGAAAGGAGACGCATCTATTCGAGCTGCCTGGGGCCAAACTTCCAGCTCAGAACCTCCATATGTAAACCAGGAACCATCTTCCTTCAATAGATCTGTCCCAATAGGTTCTAAAGGAGGTAGGGTTGGGAGAGGAGGAAGAGGGAGGCCTACAGGAAGGGATGGCCACCAATTCGGACCTCCAATGCCAATGATGGGATCGCCTTTTGGACCACTTGGAATGGCGTCGCCTGGATCTGTGCAGACTTTAGCTCCTAACATGTCACCTGCTCCAGGTCCACCCATGTCCCCTGGTGTTTTCATTCCTCCATTTTCATCTCCTGTGGTTTGGCCTGGAGCCCGAGGTGTTGAGATTAATATGCTAGGTGTACCACCTGGACTTCCATCTGTTCTGCCTGGACCTGGATTCCCCCTTAGTTTGGGGAATCTGCCAAATCATGCAATATATTTTAATCAACTAGGCGCTGGAAGAGGGGCACCATCTAACATTTCTGATCCAAATTTTAGTGCACCAATACCAGGAGGTCGTGGACAGGTTAAAGATAAAGCTAATGCAGGTTGGGTGCCTTCTCGAACTAATGCGCCACCTGGAAAAGCTCCTTCTAGGGGTGAGCAGAATGACTACTCCCAAAATTTTGTAGACACTGGCATTAGGCCTCAAAATTTCATCAGGGAACTAGAGCTTACCAGTGTTATTGAGGACTATCCCAAGCTTCGAGAACTAATTCAAAGGAAGGATGAGATTGTTGTCAAATCTTCTTCAGCTCCCATGTATTACAAATGTGACCTGCATGAGCAGGAGCTCTCCCCGGAGTTATTTGGGACCAAATTTGATGTCATTCTGATAGATCCTCCATGGGAGGAATATGTTCATCGAGCTCCTGGTTTCACTGACCATGTGGCATACTGGACTTTTGAGGAAATAATGAATCTCAAAATTGAGGTAGGACTTTTGTATGTCAACCTGGTTCTTTATCTTAAATACTTTTACTGTTGCTTTGGAGTATGGAGAACCTCAGGTGCAATAACTGTTGTGTTATTAGCAACTTTTATTTTGCATTTTTTTTAAATGGCTACATAGTAGTTGGTTCTTCACTCTGTCCAGTAAGCTTCTCCTTTCCGAGTCTAAAGATAGTGTAAACTGTCTATTCTCAGGCAATTGCTGACACTCCATCATTTGTTTTCCTTTGGGTTGGTGATGGCGTCGGGCTTGAGCAAGGGCGCCAATGTCTGAAGAAGGTATGTAGTTTAAACAATTTGAGAAACATTCTATGGTCATGACTGTCTTATCAGAAGCAGACTCTCTACCTCACAAGGTAAGGGTAAGGTCTGCGTAGTCCCTACCATCCCTAGACCGCACTTGTGGGATTACACTGGGTATGTTGTTGTTGTACTCTATGGTCATGGATCTGCTGATTGCTGCTTCTGATATCTGCTGCTGCCCCACCCAGATGAGCAGAGTCACAACTAGAGGCATCTGTTGGATGCTGTTTCCAATATTAGGTCATGTGATTGTTTTAAAACATTTTTCTCTCCATTCTGCAGTGGGGATTCCGCAGATGTGAGGACATATGTTGGGTGAAACAAAATAAGACCACTGCAACTCCAGGATTGCGGCATGATTCCCATACTTTATTTCAGCGTACAAAGGTTCATATCCTGTCCACTCATTTTCACCATGCTTAGTATTTTTCCATCACATGCAACTTATGTTCTGCTGTTCTCTGTCATGGTATAGGAGCACTGCCTTTTGGGCATAAAAGGAACTGTTCGTCGTAGTACCGATGGCCATATCATTCACGCAAATATTGACACAGATGTGATTATTTCTGAGGAACCTCCTTATGGTAGCCTTTCTCACCTCCAGACAATGCTGCGTGTGGATTTTATGTTTGCTTTGTGCAGAGTAGAAATTTTAATCATGAAATATGGGTCGCTGAAACCCACTTCACGTTGCCTCTGTCATCCAATTGTTTGTCCTCCTATATAAGATGCAGATAGACAATTACCATTTCCAAAAAAAAGAGTAAGATACAGATAGAGCTACTGAGCTATGGCAACAACAACAACAACAACTATGCTTCAGTCCCAAACAAGTTGGGGCTGGGTCGAATATATGAACTTACCGACCCTGCACCTTTATTTATACTCATCTCATGTCAATATTATGCAAATGAAAATGGAAAAATTATTAGAAGATCTATATTTTTTCTATATGTATAAATCTCTGAAAGGTTATACCATTCTTAGAATGCGTGGGACCTATAACAAGCTTTTAAGTAATATACCTATATAAATCATTTTCTTCCATTGTGCCTTATCTTTTTCTAAGTCTGTATGGATCCCTGGAAATTCTAGGTCCTTTGAGAAAGCTTTCTTCCATGTGGCTTTAGGTTTGCCTTATCCTTTTTAACACCATTACTCACCATGTATATATGGACTGGTCATTGGCGCAGAATATGACCGAACCCTCTCATCTTGTTATTGATGTGTGCTACTTGAACTTTCTTGTGAATGTGATCATTTCTATTCTTGTTTAATTTTGCAAGATCCATATTCACGGCATTCCTTTTGCGGATATGTTGAACTTATGTGGCCCAACAGTTACATTTTTTGTCTTATAACTGTTCTATAGACTTACCTTTTACTTTGGTAAACATACTTCTTTCTATTGCATAACACCTTTGTAGCACTTCTCCATTTTCAACCATCTGAGTTTGATTCTTTGTATGACATCTTCATCTATCATGGACAATGAGAGTAAATATATTAATTTTTTGCATTTAGGCACTGCAATCCCTTCTAATATTAACTCAATTTGACCACTTTTTCTGTCTATTATCTGTCTTAATGTTGCAGCACACAGTAGGTCCATAGTCTTCTGTGTTCCTTGGCATCACCCATTATGTCTCAGCTAGGGAAAGAACTAGTTGCTACAGTGTGTCAGTTACCTTCCAACACAGGAAAAGATGCTTGTTGCTCTCTTCTTTTTTATCAACACAAAAAAGCACCTGGAACTCAGCTGAATCCCCATATTCTGTAACACTTCATGAGTCAAATGCGCTTCTTTGACAACAAGCCAAGTGAAACATGTTACCTCGATCGTTTTCCAAATAAACTTCCAAGGCCATTCTGGGGCTTGAGCTAGTTCTGCGAGCGAGGAATATGCAGATAACTAATTTGTTGTTTCCTCCATTCCATTTAAATGAATCCTTAGAAGTCTTGAATCCTGGAAGGCCTCCCAATGTTTTCGGCCTTCCAACTAACAAGAGAAGTTTGATCCTTGAGAATCTAGGCATTCTCTATAATAGTGTGGTTGTTACACAAAATAAAGTAGAGAATAGATCCTTGAGAGGACCATGCCCTCGCCAGTTGTCACTCCAAAAGGATGTTTTTTCTTCCTTTGTCTACTGTGAACCCATTGTATAAAGCATATGCTTCCTGATAGCTTTCCATGTGTAAGTCCCCTGTGAAGAATATTCCATCTTACTGATCCATTGACCTTGTTTCCTATATTTTTGGATAATCACCTTCCTCTATTAGGTATTGTGGTCTATGTCAAATCTCCTTAACCACTTCCACAATAAACTTCGTTTTATAATATGAAGTTTCTTATCCCCAAATTTCTTACATTTTGCTGGACGAGAGAGATTCCCACCTAACTAAATGATTTCCTTGTTACTTTGTCAAAGAAAGTTCCTTCCCAAGAAATACAATCTTTCTCCACCTTAGCAGGGATGTGGGGGGGGACATAATATAAGTGGGCAATACATTACTAATTAGTATGATTCCATCTCCCAATGATAAATATTGTGCCTTCCATCTTGTCATTCTCTTATCGCATATATCAATCGCCCCATTCCATATGCATGGACTTATTCTTTGCCTCCAAAGACAGTCCCAAATTTGTTGTAGGTAATATCCTTGCTTCACATCCCAGAACATCAGTAGCTGAGGAATCTCCGCTCCCTATCCACCTAAAATCCCCTAATTCAGCCATAAGAACCAGCCATTTTCATTGTTTTCCTCCTCATTTGATTTTCTCTAAAATGAGAAGAACAACCACCATTTCTCTGATGTGAGGCTTGCCACTCAACCTATCCCCAAGAGGGAAAACTTTAAGTATTTGGGGTCCATCATTCAGAGTA
>JAOTQR010000086.1:23001481-23016983 GCA_025774065.1 Solanum ossicruentum | reverse complement strand
AGAATCTCGTAAGCTTAGGATGGGATTTTTGTGATTTGATAGTGAATTATGTGCCTAATCGGCATAAGTCACGACTCTGGGGTTGGGGTCGTGACAGCTTCTTTCAATCGTGAAGTAGCAGTTAGTCAATGCAACTCTCGACACTCATCATGGGTCATCCGGAAACAGTCTCTCTATATTTTTAAACATAGGGGTCAGGCTGCGTACATCCGACCCCCCCTTACCCCGCAATGGGCGGGAGCCTTTGAGACACTGGGGTAATGTTGTTGTTGTTGTTGGTCTCTCTGATTATTTTAAAATATTGTTCTCTCCATTCTGCAGTGGGGATTCCGCAGATGTGAGGACATATGTTGGGTGAAAACAAACAAAAGCAACGCAACTCCAGGATTACGGCATGATTCCCATACTTTATTTCAGCGTACAAAGGTTCATAACATTATATCCTCTCATTTCCCCATATCTATATTTTCCATCTTATATAACTTACATTCTGCTTGTCCCTGTCATTACATAGGAGCACTGCCTTTTGGGCATAAAAGGAACTGTTCGTCGTAGTACCGATGGACATATAATTCATGCAAATATTGATACAGATGTGATTATTGCTGAGGAACCTCCTTATGGTAGATTCTTTTTCATTCCAGACAATGCTGTGTGTGGTTTATGTTTTCTATTTGCAGATTAGAAATGTTAATCATGAAATATAGGGATGCAGAAACTGACAGCATGTAGCTTTCCTCATCCTCTTTCCAATTGTTTTTTTTTCCTATGCGAGTAAGATACTTGGTAGATGCTAATGAATGAGGCTGACCTAACAGCACTAATTCGAAAATATGGTTCTCTCTCAAATAATACACACACGCACATGTGTAGTGGTTTGTACTTAACGATAATAATGTTGTGAAATAAAAAAGGGAAGTATTTATTTGAGTTTGACAAGGAAGATTGTCCTTTTGAGGTTGATGGGTTCCCCCTATCTTGAAATGATGTTCTTTTTGCTTTTCCCTTTGGTGTTCTCTTCTCATTTGGCTTACTCAAAATTAGAAGAATGAACTCCTTTGCCTAGGTGAAGGGTGGGAAACAGATGAGGTGAAGATTCTGTTATGTGACTTGCACTTTTCACCTTTTCTTTTGGCTTTCTGTGTACGTTCCAGCTGGTTGTGGTGTTGGATATGCTATTCAATTGAAATCTGGTCTCTTACCACAATTATGTATGAACTGGTTTTGGACAAAATCTTCGACTTTTTCTCTCATTATTCCAAGTTATGGTAGTCCTTGATTGGTCTGCTATTCCTAAGTTATGCAACATTTATTGGTGTCTACAGGAGAAAGTTTAGAATTTGCAACGCTATCCTTTGATGCATAAAATGAACGTAATCAGTGGCGTAGATGCCTTGTCCAAAAGGGGTGTCACTTGACCTCCCTTCGTTGGAATTTATACTGTTAATTCTTTTTCATGTATACACTATACATGTTGAATCCCTTTGAATTATTCATGTGGTTACTTTATAATTTGACTCCCGTTAGTAAAAATCATGGCTCCCCCATTGCACGTAATTTTGTATCATCCTGTATTGTCTCTGCTAATTTTTATTCTGTCTTGCACTTGGTGATATTTTAACATAATATGCTGCATTGTCTGTCTGTACTGTATACGCGTAGTGGCTAAGCTCATTTTTCATTGCTATCGGTCACCATATGCAGGATCAACTGTAAAGCCTGAAGATATGTACCGTATAATTGAGCATTTTGCACTTGGCCGGAGAAGGCTTGAGCTCTTTGGTGAAGACCACAATATTCGATCTGGCTGGTTGACTGTTGGTAAAGGATTATCTTCATCGAACTTCAGTGCAGAGGTAAAACTTTAGCCAACCTTCTTTTGGTTTTTGGATTTTATTTACTTGTAGACATGGCAAGGATGTAGGTTCTTTAATCCACCCCCACCCCCACCCCCAAATAAATCTCTCAAACGAGAAGACATAAATACCATTTGTCGAGCTTAGCTATTCTGTCCTATTCGTTGCTCTTCGTATTCTCTCAGTGGTATCACTTCAACACTTTCTCTTTAGTAGGAAAGGAAGATGGTAATTGTAACCTCATTAACATGCTTGTTTGAAGATCAACAGCTTACACCTAAATAGTTTACTTCTGCATGTATTATGCTACCTTCTTCACGTTTTTGTGTCTTAAATGCTGACTAGATACTTTGCAAAACTTCAGGCCTATGTGCGGAATTTTGCCGATAGGGATGGGAAAGTATGGCAGGGTGGAGGAGGAAGGAATCCACCACCAGGCGCTCCACATCTTGTCATTACAACACCTGAAATAGAGGCTCTTCGACCCAAGTCACCAATGAAGAATCAGCAGCAACAGACAGCATCCATATCTGTGACGACCGCAAACTCTTCCAACAAGAGACCAGCCGGGAACTCACCCCAGGACAATAACAATTCACAAAACGTGAACCAAGAAGCGTCTAGCTCTAACATCCCGAATGCTGGCCCTTGGCTTCCACCAATGGAGAGTTTCCAAGGGAGAGAAGGTGGAGGACACATGATTTCGGATAATAGGCATTTCGAAATGTATGGGTATAATGCAGCCTATAGACAGACCAACACTGAAAATTTGGAGTATGAATCTCAGCAGTCAATGAATTTATTGTAGTGAGTAAATCATATTTGTTGTGTTTTAATGTATTTGAATGATTCTTTTTTACCTTGAGGCCATGAAGATGCCTTCCTTTATTTAGCAAGACTGATCATTTTATAGAGTATAAATTTCTTCTTGTTTGCAATTAATATTTGCTATATATGAGGATGAAATATAGTCAAACATAAAGAAGCATTTCCACATATTGTTTAGTCAAAAAAGAAGAAAACAATTTTTCTAAAAATTCTATGTTTCATTTACAATTTAAAGTATGGTTAATGTATGTAATATCCAAAATTTGTATTAGAAAAAAATGGAATATTAAAAATAGAAAAAAAGCTAAAAAAAATAATAAATAAATTATCAACGAGGTGCTAAAGAAACAGTAAAGTCAGTAAGCGGAGCAAATTTCTCGGCCCAAGTCTTTGATTCCAAATACATTTGTGAAATTCGACCCGCAACACGACCCATATCCGGTCTGTTATTCGGGTTAGTCTCCACACATTCCAACCCGATCCGAACAAATTTCGCCGCCACGTCAACCGGGTACGAGTCTTTCAGCCGCTTATCCACCCAACTCCTCAGCCCTCCGCCGCCGTCCTCCGTCGCTTTCACCGCCGTTTCGATCACCGAAACCCGAACATATCCACCACTCTCCTCATCGAATTCGTACTTCACCGCCTCCTTCCCGGAAATCAACTCCAAAATCACCACTCCAAAAGCATACACGTCACTTTTCACCGTCGCCGTTCCCGTCCACTGAAACTCCGGCGCCATATACCCTCTCGTACCTTCGAACTTCAAACCTTTACTTCCACATTTCTTCAGTTCCGGTGATTTCTTCGGCTTGATTTCACTATTCGGATCCTCAATTTCACTCGGAGTCTCGCCGCAAAGCTCCGCCGTACCAAAATGACAGATCTTCGCATGAAACGAAGGTTCAGTAACAATAATACTCGTGCTTTTGATGTGATTATGTACAAATCCAAAACCTAACCCAGTCGAATGATGAATATAATCCAAACCATGAGCTATATCCGAAGCAATTTGAATCCTCGATATCCAATTCGAAAGAACAGTAAAATTAGGGTTTCTTCGATTCCTCAAAGCTTCCGATAGATTAACTCCTTGTGTATATTCATACACCAAATATATATAATTTCCAGAAACTGAAGCTCCTTTGAGCGGAATTAAGCTAGAATGGTGACTTCTACAAATCATAGCTACTTGATCTACAAGCTCATCAGTTTCCATAGGCCTTCTGAATTTCCTCTGTATAACAACAACCTCTTGACCACGAAGAACACAACGCCATGAAGTCGATGTTGATGATGATGAAAATGGATCCTTTAGGAAATTCTGGGTAGCTGAACGAATTTCTGTGAAATTGTATATATGAGGTTGCTCCGAGAACAATACACCTTTAAGGCTCGTCAATGAATGGTGACTTGACTTAGATGAAGCCCATGATTGTGAGTTCTTCAAATTGTTGAGTATGAAACTTTCTGTTGATACATTTGGTGATATCAAATTATTGCTTGTTGATAATGATGATTGATGATCATTCGAAGACGATAGCTTTGTTGCAGCCGCGTGTGACGTTGAAGACGAAGAAGATCTTCTTGGCTTCTGTTTTGGTTCCATAACTTGAGTGCTTAGTTTCTTCTTGGATTTACACATGAATGAAACCAAAATCAACACCACAATCAAAGGTATCTTATCTCTCTTTATTGTCTTTGCAATTTGAAATTGAATTCGTTATCATAACTTGTTTGAGATCGAGACGCACTTGTTCTTAGAATTGTAATGTGAAGGCGGTTGGTGAAGACGTGAGCTGTTTGATCATAGTCGTAACTGGAAATTGCTTTTTTGTTTTGGTCCGATTGAGTTTTTGGTCTTCTTTGGAAATGGCTTATTCTATTAGTGGTGTCATTTTCTTGGATTGGGTTGATTGAGCTGAGTGAGACATAAGTCACATGAAAACTCAATAAAGACTGCCTGTTTTTCTTCTCTCTTTATTTCTCTTTATTAGATTGAATTTATACATTTTCATGAAAAATATCTCAAGGTAAGAGATTTTTCATAGATATATATACCTCCGTTCCAAGATAGTTGTCACAATTTTTTTAAGAGTAAAGTAATATAAACTTCGATCAATATTTTAAAATATATATTTTTCATCATATTGATACGAAAAAAATTATAATTTGTGTAGTTTTTTAATTTAAAATATTAAATTAATCTAGTTGATTATTTTAATTTATGATTTTTTTCCCCTATTTTGATTTGGGGGTTGTTTCTTGAACCAGGGGTCTATCGAAAATAACCTTTCTAGCTTTGGAGTAGAGGTAAGATCTGTGTGTATTTTACCCTCTCTAGATCATATTTTGTGGGATTACACTTGGAATCTTGATTTGTTGTTGTTGAATTTAATCTAATTTAATTTAGATAATTTCTTAAATTGATCTCGAGAAATGAAATATGGCTTCGTTCCAAAATATTTGTTACGATTTTTTTAAGAGCCAAGCGAGATGAACTTTAATCAATACTTAAAAATATATTTTTTTCATCAGATTGATACGAGAAGAATTGCGATTTATAGTACTTTTTCATATAATTTTTGAATTTCTAGATTTTAATTTTAAATATTGAATTAATCTAGTTGATTGTCTTAATTATGATATTTTTCCCTATTCTAATTGGGGATATTTTTTTCTTGAGCTAAGAGTCTATCGAAAACAACCTTTCTACCTTTGAGGTAGAGGTAAGATCCGTGTGTATTTTACTCTCCCTTAGACCCTACTTTATGGAAATACACTTCGAATTTCGGTTTATCATTATTGAATTTAATCTAATTTAACTTTGATAATTTATCAAATTGATTCTCGAGAAGCAAAATATGATAACTATGTTGGAAGAGTACCTAATTACTTTGAAAGTTGTAGTTTCTAGTATTTCTAACGTAATTTCTATTTGTCAAAGTCAAAACATTAGAGTAAATGATGTCAAAAAAAAAAAAAAGTTGGAGACTTTCACTCGTGTATTCATCATTATGTTTTGTGCAAGGGTTATTGCTCAACAGGTCAATGGCTTGGCTCAACCCAAAATTCATCTCAGCAACTGAGTCAACCCCTCTATTCTTGTGGATGCTAGTGTTCACAAATTTGTGGTGGATAATGAGATGGGCATGAAAATTTTTTAAACTCTACAAAATTGTTGTCGCTCCATATCTCGTAGGATTATTATTTTTATTCCGCCTTTTATATGAGATAGTAATTTCACCATTTTAGTACAGACGAATAATTCCGAGATTAGCTAATAATTCAAACCAAACATAAGATAAAGTTAATCCTAAATTTTATCCTGTGATTTATCCTTATCCGACATCTATGCTTTTTAAGTTCTATGGAACACAAAGTTACATAGCAATTTTTTACTTAAAATTGCTATATCATAAATATGTGTTTCTTTTACTTCTTATTACTCAGAAACCAATCAACCCTTAATATACCTTTTCTCTAGTATTACAGCTTACAATTGTTATTGGCAACAAAAAGAAACAAGAAAATCATATTTTTATATAAACAAGATTGTGAAGTGACTTGAAACAAACTGATTACTCTGGTTGATTTGGGAGCTTCTGTAACTCTTCATCTCATGTTAATAAACAGGCTGGAAGTTCTTTCTTAAATTCGGGAATAGAAATTAGTTCCAACATTTAAGCAAAGGAAGCTCGAATGGAATATCTGATGACTTAATATCTTTTGTTCCAATTTTAATCTGTTTCAACTTTCCATTTCTGCTACTTGAGTTGGTGCACTGGATGTTGTCCTAAGTCTAATTGGCGACTTCTACCAGTATTATAATCAATATTGCTCGTTGTGCTTTTGTTTTTTCAGGCAATAGATGTGTGCAACCACATAAAAGAAGGAAACTCTTTGTATTGATGTTTTGCTTCTTGATTTTGGATTCTTGAATGGTTACAAAATGAATGTCATGGGTGGTATTTATACTACTCCACCTCCCCAATGGACGGTTAGTATTAATTTGATCCAATGGCTGCAAATAAGTATCTAGAAACATCTACCTAAATATCTTAGATATTTACAAGATGTAAGAAGTCTCTACACCTATCTTTAATGCTTTGGAACCTTCCAGGTTCCTCCTTCAAGATCCACATTCTTCTAGAATCTTTCAGACTTTTCTGGAAAACTTCACACGTCTCTAGGACCTTCCAGACTCCTCTAGAGAATTCCACATATGTCTAAATCCTTCTAGATTTTTCTAGATTATTCTCTGTGCCATAAATTGGGTCACACTTAACACTTTGCCAATTGAGTTAACCCGTGGGGGATTGAAGACATCTTATTAACTTATTTTAGCTTTTTGGTGTGGACTTTATTATGTAAAAATTGTAGATAAATTTTGAAGTTTATAACAGGATTGATCCGTCAAACTTCTGTAATTTAACTATATGTGCTGATCTTTTCTTATAACTTACGTCTAGGAGTTGTAGAAACCTCATGTCAATGTCCTTTTTAGTTGCATGCTTAAGATAGTTGAAAGAAAACAGATCGCAGCCCAATGGACAGGGGAGATGAAGCATCGGCAACGAGTTTCATCTGAACCCTGTATTTTTGACGCAGAGGTGTATATGTGAAATGAAATGAGATCACTTAGTGTTTTTTGCCTCTGTTAGTCTTCTTGTGAATAATTAGTGTTCTTATTGATACTTTGCTACGTGAACTCACAATTTCCACATACAAAAATATCAAGACTTTTGCATATACTTCATCTATCTATTGTAGTATATCTTAAAAAGGAAGACGTCTTCCTCCATATTCGTGTTGTTGAAACTACTTTGAACACTACTGCTCGTATCTAGCAAATCTGATCGACCCATAAATATATAGATCCCAACCGTTGTTGACCTATCAGTCCGCGGAACCTGAGAAAAGATTATTCATTATGTTTATCATAAGTTCTCCCTGCAAAATCTTCACAAGCTTGCTCACAACTTGAAACAGTAGAACCTGGAACTTCATGGCATGTTGGCATGCATTCTCTGACCCTATCTGCAAAATTTGCTTTTGCTACATTTGCATTTTGCATCAGCATAACTAGCATGCAAATTACAAACAAGTTTGTGAAAAGAAAATTCTTATTTTCTGCCATTTGGTTTGGTTAGTTTCTTAATCTTTGGAAAATGAGTGAAATTTTTAGACAGAAATAGAATTGTTTCTCAGTATATTTATAGCATGTAGGTAAGGTAATCCATTATTGTCTCCTTATCTATTTCCTTCCCACATATCCTAAACAACCAATATTTGGTGGCATTTAGACATCCTTTCTTATGTGTTTCTTTGTTTGTTTCTCTTCTGTGATCTCACCATTAAATTAGAAAATTATTGACAAGGAGTAGAAATTGTAATTTTAAATATTTTCATTCTTTTTTTTAATTTATGACGCATGTATCGTGACTGTCACGTCTCATGCTCTTACAAATGGTTATCTGGGATTTTATGGACATACAAACTAAGGGGTGTAAAAGGATACTCTTAAAAGTATATTACTACAGATAATAAGAGACAGTTAAGTTGCTTAAGCAGGCAACAAGTCGATGTGTATGCTTGAAGATACATCCGTAATTTGATTGTTTTATTTTTAGTGTTAAAAAATACAGCTCATCATAAGAATTTAATTATTTAAGTTATATACATTGATTATTGAGAATTCTTTGACCATCTTTTACAGTTAGTAGTATTCAACGTTCTTGTCATCATCAAAGTTTATGATTAATGAGAACTTTGGATTATGACAATTTTTGTTATTTTTGCTCTTATATTATGTGCTTACCTACTTTTTGTCAACAAGTTGATTAATGGCCAACAAATTAGAAGGTATATCACTCTCTCTGTCTCTCTCTTCTCACCTACCAAATGTCCTCCACTAACTGTAGAAAGGGATTTGTTGGCTAACCATAGACTTAATCACCATTAAAAGTCAGTCTGTGGCAGGAAACATTCCGCTCGAGAAGAGCCGTACCAAAGGGTGTAACTCTAGAAAGGGATTTGTTGGCTAATTATCGACTTAATCACCATTAAAAGTCAGTCTGTGGCAGGAAACATTCCGCTAGAGAAGAGCCGTACCAAACGGTGTGATATAGATTTTCTATTCTTAATGTAAATTTTAGTGACTGTTTTCATAGTTTGAATCCGTAACCTATGAGGCAGTAGGACCATCAAAAATCAACTACATATCAAAATAGGTATTGATGGGATGGATAAGATTGATATATAGTTAGTCAGAGCTTTGATTTGAACTCTAATAGAAAAAGAATCTTGGAAAGAAACATTTTTTTCTTAGTGGAACTTACACGTTGTGAAATCTAAATTAATGTTCAAAATGGGCCAATAAAATCAAAGCGATGACCACAAATCAAAGAATAAAAATCAAGAAAGACAAAATAATAGCTTACCTAAACCAAAAAATGTGGGGACAATGAAAGATATTTAATTTGTGGAAGTAATCTTCTTATTGTCTATACAACATTTTCTTCTTGAAAGAAGCCATAAAAGTTTTAATACAGTTGCTTCAGAACAAGATACAAAATATTATCAATAAGTTTTAAGATTCACAAATATTAATACAAACCATTAAAAGAAGTTTCACAAAACTAGAAAAATAAACTTAAAAAGTAATGTACCTACAACATGAAGACAATATCTTTTTTACCATGCTGCTCGCACCCATCTCAGATCCTCCAAAAAATACTCCATTTTTTAGGATCATAAACGCATTTGTTAACATATTTGGAGTGTTCGAGCAACGTAAGTCCTTTCTCTTAGCAAAGTGGAAGAGGAGCACCATTCCATTCCTTCAAGCAATTAAGCAATGGATCTATCAACTTCCCTTCATTAATAGCTGTAAACACTTTGTCAAATTCTTCACCAGGAGATAGAACTTTTTCACCTGTCAAATACTTAGCCCCTAATTCTTCCCTCACAAATTTGTACAATGGATATGACCTACATTCTTGAATTCTATTACCAATTGGTGCCTTTCCATTCTCCAAATCACATCTAACACTCTCAATCTCCTTAGGCAAAACAAGTTGCAATTCTTCCTCAAATGCACTAATCTTTTGGAAGATTTCAGTGTTAGAATTCTTTAGGGCATGATCCACCAAGACTTGTCTTAACTTTTGCATTAAAGGGTAAGTAGCACTACAAGGGTCATCAGCATATGCAAAAACATACTCTCTGTCAACCACTGTGAGCAAGTCTTTCTCACAGAATCTTGATTGGTGAAGTTCACCATTTTGACCAGTGATCAATACTTTCTTGGCTGCTACACTCACTGCACTTTTCACTGCAGTTTTGACATTTTCTTCCAAATGCCTCAAGTCAATTGCTTGACATAATGCCACTAGGTAAGTGGATGACATGAGTTTCAATATGTCAACTGCCTCCTCTGTCTTTCTTGATGAGATTAGGCCTAGTGAGTTGACATCTTGATTGTGTTGTTCAGCACTTTGTACATGGTTAGTCACTGGATTCGCGAGAAATTGGAGTTCAGAACAGTATGAGGCCATAGCGATTTCAGCACCTTTGAAACCATAATCCAAGCTAGGATTTCTCCCCCCGGTGAGATTCGAAGGCAAACCATTGTTGTAATAGTCATTGACAAGTTCAGAGAATTGTGCAAACATGAGTTTACCAATTGAGGCAAGTGCTAACCTAGTGTTGTCCATTGACACACCTATTGGTGTCCCTTGGAAATTCCCACCGTGTAATGCCTTGTTTCTTGATACATCAATCAGAGGGTTGTCATTAACAGAATTGATCTCTCTCTCAATCATCTTAGTTGATGATCGAATCACCTCAATTTGCGGGCCTAACCATTGTGGAGATGTCCTCAACGCATAACGATCTTGTTTAGGCTTTTGTAAAGGGTCTATTTCATGAATTTTCTTGGCTTCTTTCACATATGAACTTCCATCCAAAATGTGTTCCATTATAGCTGCAGCTTCGATTTGGCCAGGGTGATGTTTCAATTTGTGTGTCAAATGGTCCGTAAATTCAGGCTTTCCTTGCATAACTTCAGCAAAAATTGCTGATAAAACTTCAGAAAGTATAGCAAGAATGTTAGCCTCAAAAAGAACCATTGAAGCCAAGCCAGAGCCAACAGCAGTGCCATTCACTAAAGCTAATCCTTCTTTGGGCTGCAGCTCAAAGAATCCAGTCTCAATACCAGCCCGTTGGAACGCATTGGCAGCATCCAACATCTCTCCATTAGGCCCAGTGGCCTTGGAGTTGGGCCGGCCTGTCAGCAGGCCGGCAATGTAGGAAAGTGGTACCAAGTCACCTGACGCTGTGATCGTGCCACGTAGGGGCACACACGGGGTAATGTCGTTGTTCAACAATTTCGTTATAGCTTCCAAAATCTCAAACCTTATGCCGGAGTAGCCTTGAAGTAGAGTGTTGATCCTCACTAGCATGGCTGCCCTCGTGGCGGAGTGTGGCAACGTGTGGCAAGACTCCGCCCCCTTGCCAAAGATTCCAGCATTCAAGAACCTGGAATTCAGATGAAATTCCATTTAGCAAAATCATCAAGCTTAAGTTGACGTACCAAATTTCTAAAGTCGCCAAGAATCCGAGCAAGATAGCCAAATCATCAACTTAAGTTTACGTCTAAAATTCCATAGCCAAACGTCATATTAAGTTGACGTCTGAAATTCCATTTAGACAAATCATTAGTGGCTATTGGTTGGTCCACTTTAACCTAACAAATTTATGATGAATTAAATACCTTATTTTTTAGGAAAAAATAAATTAGACCTAAATATGCACCTAACATTTATTAGCCCAAAAAGAAAACAAAAGCAAATGCATTGAAAAGACTTTCATGTGCCACGTGTACTTAGTCACGTGGCAGGTTCCCATCTTCTAAACTACTTTTTTTAAAAGTTAATTAAGGAATTTAATTTATTGGGGCAGAAATAAATTAATTAAATACTACTAATAAATTGAAGGATAAAAAATTAGAAAGTATGCTGTTTACTTTCGTAACGTGTCTTCAACTACTTTTCAAAATCTCTTAGGACATACCTACTTCATTTTATTTTTCATGTTAATAACTACATTATTTTACTTATAAAAAATAAATAAACCACCCAAATTTATTTTATTTATTTATTATATTATTTGTTACATAAAAAAATTGCTTCCACGAAAGCAAATAAACAAAAAAATTCTATTGATAAACCCTATAATTCAATTTACCCTAGTAAAATTATATAGTATATTACAAAAAAAAAGTTTGTTTTTTTTCTTGACATTTAACCTCATAATAATTTTCTTTCACTTTGTTTAGTTATTTATGGAAATGAAAGCTACACCCTCCTTATTACCCTCAGCCCTTGGAGGGGAAAAAAAATCTTAGAACATATGGGGCATTATATATATATATATGTATAGCTAAGTGGCTTATAAGGTAATTATTGATAACTCTGATGGATAATATGAGTAATTTGATACTCGATAACGACAACAACAACATATCAGTAGAATTGGCATCTAGAGAGTATAAAACGTAGACCTTATATCAGACCCCAAAAGCAGAAAATAATTTGATAATTCGATAAAAATGATAAACGTGTTATCACATGTTAATCTATGTATATAACTTTAAAAAGTTCAAAGGTAAGATAGGTACACATTAATATGTAGTATTTGTTATGTTGTTGTAACAATAGTAATTTGTACTTTACCTTATTAGCTCTTTCTGTAGGGCTGCACCTTGTTTGGTCCTTCTATGCGATGTTGCACCAAAACCAGTAGTAACACCATAACTATCAGTCCCATTTCTCATCCCTTCCATCACCCAATCACTACTAGCTTTGACACCAGCTCTGGCCGCCTCAGATAGCTGCACGATCACGTCTGTTCCTGATTGTGCAGCTATGGCGGCCACTTGAGCTACTGTTAGAGTCTTCCCTCCTAACTTAATAACCGGCTTCCTAAACTCCTCCACCATTTTCTTCACCTCGTCTACATGGCTACCCCTGAGCGCGTCAGCTGAAATGTTCCAATTCAGTGGATCCTCTAGTTGTTGTTTTTGTTGTTGAACCTCAATGCCAAAATCTTGATCAACATGAGTACCATTGCAACTTCCATTGTCATACTCCATTTTTTCAACAAAACAATATTGGATAAGAACTCAATTGAGTTTGTTTTGATGCACAATTGGGATAAAGGTGCAATGTATATATCAATATTTTTCCTCTTTTTCTTGGTTGTTGAGATTAGGAAATTGCAAAGCTTATGAGTAATAAATTAAGCTGAATTTCCTGAGTTTGTTGAGCCAAAATGTTAGGTGTTTAAATAGAAAGGGAAATAATACAATTGTCATTGAGTGTTGGACTTGTTAGGCCAATGTGTTAGTTGAGGATCAATCTTGACCGTTGGATTGCACATGGGAATCGACGGTCACAGTTGGTGACACGTGGAGCACATGAAGGTAGTTGTACATGAGAAAAAAGGGATGGCAACCAAGTATAGGTTTTTCTCACCAACACCACCACAAAGAAAAAGGAAAAAACAAAACATCAATGGGAATGAAAATATCATTGGTACGGAGCGTTTTATTATTAACAACTTTATATGGTATGAATTTAAATCAGTCAATTCAATGAATTATTATGTGAATAAATAATGGAGTCGAGCGTAGAGAATAAGTTAGGTTTCATTCAAACTCAATGATTGATTTATGCAGATGTCTTGTTTTTGAATCAACATATAGAAATTTTGTGCGAATATAACCATTGGGAAATTGAATTTTCGGATAACATTAAACTCGATCTAATATTTGCAAATATAACGTTCAAGTTTATTAACAAAATGCTAGGCTGTGAGATATCTCACGATTGCAAGAACTACTTATGAGTACAAAAATTTAGATTGTAATTTAACGTTTTCTCATGAGATTTTCAACTTGTTCAAAAGAAATATTTAGATCATTGTTTAAAAGATAGTCCATAAATTGCAGAGAAATTTAAAAGAAAAAAAAGATCATTTTCTAAATAATCATCTCAAAAAGGGATAGTTGATTGACAAAATATTCACAAATTTAGTAAATACAAGTAATTGAATTTAAACTTTTGCGATCAATTAAATTGCAGTATAATTTCAAATTCAAATATATAATATTCAAATTTTGAATTCAATTTTAATATTTATATCTGTTATAATATATAATTCGAGTCAAAAATATTATAGGTGAGAGTTTCATAAGATTTGCAAATTGCATGGTTGGTAGGAAGGATAAATCATTTCACACTTGAGGAATATGTGACAAAACTCCCTAAAGGTGAAGAAAGTTTCTCATATTTGAATTTTAATCTAAAATGGCAAGTTTAGAGAGTACTAATTTTTACCTTTAATTATTAGACATGTAACAAAGAGAATATTCCATGAAGCTATATATTTTTTTGGAACAATAAAAAAGTTTCTACTTAAAATGAAACAATAATCATAAACGATGATTTTCATAATATGATCTATATTTTCTTATCTGATATTTAATATTTATATTAAAATTTGAATTAATTTAAACACAAATCATATAAAATTTATTTAAAAAGAAACTGCTTCCTAAAATAATTTTTTTTATACTTAAAATTTTAACTCGAAATTTCTGATTAAATCCGTTAAAAAAATTATCTTGTGACCATTCTTTGTTGGTTAGTATATTTGACCTTATGTTATAGATAATGTGGGGTTCTAGTATCCATCTAAAATACTATTTTTTTCATCATGTTTCACCTATTTACTTGGAGCTTTGATTTACTTGAATTTTTCTAGAATAAAGCTTATTAAAAAGAAAAAATCTTTCTGATAAGTTTTTTTTTTTCTTTTTCAAAATTTAAACTCATTCAAATAGGTGTTTTCTTACCGTACATTTTATTTTGTCATATCTAGTTGTTCTGTTTATGGGTTTTGAGCTGAGGGTTTTAGGAAATAGGTTATTTACTTTTATGAGGTAGCGGTAAGATCTGCGTACAATCTACCCTCCTCAGACCTCATTTGTGGAATATCACTGAGTATATTGTTCTTGTAAACTAATTCAAGTTTGTAATTAAAAACGAAATAGTTATATTCATACCATCACAGCCCATATAGTTACCTACTTTACTGGCAACCTACTAAATCATTTAAATAATATATGAGTTGGAATGTAGTACGTGACCAAAACTTTATTAAATATATGTACTAGCTGTGTCAATCAATGTCTAAATTCGATTGTAATAAAATTTAAATTTACGATTATGATGATTTTAAGATTTTATTTTATCTCTCAAATTAATATTTATCTATCTCTTACACATACATATATATATTTAATATCTTTTTAATGTTAATACTTTGGTGATGGGAAGTCAATTTTTTGGAAAATGACTTATTTTCTAAAGAAAATATTTTCTGACAAATATTTTTTAGTATTTGATTAGAAAGTGATATTTCTTTCTGGAAAAATATTTATTATAAATTGATTTGTGTTCTCTGAAGAATATATGATCGAATTGATTAATATGATAGATATATTTCAATTCTTTTTGAAAAAGGTTTCGGAAGAGCGGTTTTGTTAATAGGAAGAAGATAGAAAGCAGGCTAATCTCCGAAAATCGTGTCGTTAAAATAATAATGTGTAATCGTTAGATAAGTCAATAATTTGAAGTTAACCATCAAGATAATTATGAGAATACATCCAAAATTGATAAAAAATCAATTATTTTTTAAAAATATATATATATATATATATATATATATATATATATATATATATAAATTCC